>KV453842.1:2832701-3113199 GCA_001661475.1 Tortispora caseinolytica NRRL Y-17796
GCCACGAAAGCTTAATCGAATAAGGAGAGCCGGTGAATGGTGGAAAAAGTGACTAAGTGTGCAAGAAAAAACTAATTGTTCGGGCGAGTATAGAAGTAAACTTCGCTGGGGCGAAAGATAGTCGCACGTACTGCATTATGATCACGAAGTTAGGTGGTGTAAGATCCAGTCAATTGTGGCCTTTTCAGTGGGCAGTCGGTATTCGTCGGTTTCGAGATCTATGTCATGGTATGCGCCTTGTACTGGCAAGAACGTTTTGTCTTTGGCCGGGAGTAGGTCGACATACTTTTTTGACGAGTTGAACCAGTTAATCTTATCTTCGGTTCCGTGAAACACGAACGTGGGGATGTCCGCGGACCTGGATAGGAAGTCAGGGTTCAGGAGTTTTGCCCCGCGGTTAATCATGTCGTTCATCTGGCGCGCAGAACAAACAGTCGAGCAGTAGGGGTCAGCTATGATGCTAGCGACGGCCTCTTTGTCATGTGACACGTAGTTTATGTTGAGTGATGTGTCTTGCTTGTAATTAGGCAGCAACCGTGCTAGGAAGGGAAGTATTGCACGCAGCAAAAAGTTAGGATTGGTCTCTGGCGAGAGTGTGATGAGCGGCGCAGAGGCAATAATACCAGCAAGCTCGTTGCGGTGCTTGCCTACAACAGCGTAGTTCAGCACGATTCCACCGCCCATTGAATGGCCCATGAGGAAGATAGGACATTTGTGTGTTTCCATGGTATTCTCTAGCACGACGTCTAGGTCTTTGTAAACGAACTGTTCGCCGGTTAGGCCAATGTCGGATTTTGATTTAGCAGTGTGGCCAGCGCCGCGCTGGTCGAAGCTGACGACCGAGATCCCTTGGGCATTGAACCGTTCGGCGAGCACCGTGTACTTATCGCATGTTTCTCCAAAGCCGTGTATGCGGAGTACGACAGCCTTTTCGTTCTCGGCAAGCCAGGCGCGCACATAGAGCGGCAGGCCATCAGACTCGATCCAGGTGGTTGTCATTGCTGTAAAAGTAGGTGGTGGCGGTACAGGCTAGACAGTAGCAGTACAATCTAGGTAGCGGTCGTGGAAGGTGGCGAAATGAAGTGGAAAACAGCAAGCCAAGAGATGCACGCTGTAAGAAGTTGGAATAGCGATCTAACAGAGCAGGAAAAACCAGTGTCGAGTGAGGTTCGAGTGAGGTTCGCGTGAAGGTTGAGTGATGGTCTAGTGAGGGTCGAATGAGAGCCGAGGGTTGTCATTGGTGCACTGACTACTAGAACCGGGAAAGGTAGAGCACATGCGTGTTAGCAACGGCATGCTTTCAATTAACGAAGCAATTGTTGCTAATTCTAGTACTGCACAGGGGTCTCGACTCATTGGACAGGCACCTTATTTTATTTTTTGGCTTTCTCGTTATTTCGATCAGCGGTAAGGTTCGGAATGTACCGGAAATACAGCGAGCCAGGCACGGATTTAGAGTATAATTTTGACATAACTCCAAACTCAGGGGGATCTGACTAATAGGAACGCAGAGTCTAGACAATATCGGCAGCTGCACATGGCTGATTGAAGGCATTGTAAACAAAAAAAGCTAATAAGAAAATTTGTTTGTGAACTGCATTTGGGTATTAAAGGGCTAGAGACTGTCATATTGTCAACGTATTGGCTCGGCACCAACATTGACACGAATCTTGGCGTGTATGGACGTTATAGGTCGCCCTATCGATTTGCTTTGGTCGCTAGTCTGACAAAGGCAAGCAGACATGTTCTTTTACGCTATATTAGTAAAATTGAACGAGCCCCATGCGACTGGAAATTGCGGCATTATGCCATGATACGGACGGCACCGTCGACTTTTTTTTTTGATTCTGAGAATTAGAGTTTTGAGACGCTAAGATTAATCTGATAATCTGATATGAGAGACTTCGAGATGTGCGCGAAAGCGGCCAATAAAGGTCTTTCGACCGTTTTCTTTTTTAGCAATAATACTCATAAATAGATGCGTACAGTCTTTTGACAACAATTATAGATTCTTATAGAAGCCAAGAAGAATGTTTGATGGTTTAAAGACGGTTTGCAACTGCGTGGCAGAAAACTTAATTCTTATTTTAGAATGTGCAAACAAACTAATTTGCTCGTTTTTATAACATCGCAGTTAACGGCTAAAAGGTTGACCAAACGAAGAAAAGCAAACTTCTATATATAAGATATTCTTTTGCATGCGTGCCGAGAAACAGCAATACATATAAAGGAGGCGCAGCTGCAGGTACTTTTGACCAACTATTTATTCGTAATGTTGGAGATCAACCCACCTCCCACGAAGAAGCTGAAAGCGCTCAGAACTGACTTAGATTATCGCTATGGCATGATCGAGTTCGGAGTGTCAATTTTTATATGTATTGTTTTCGTCCTTTTCACTCTCAACACCCGCCGACCTCGGCCATTCCTGTTCCTCTTTGTGTTGTTTATAGCCACTATCGTCTTACTATTTATCGATCTGCACAACCGGTACTTGTTTCTTACTAAAAAGGCTGGCGACATTGCGGCTGCACTGTTCCCGGCTGCGGTTTTAATGACCCTCCGGATTCCAATCTGGTCAAGCAGGTTCCATGTCTCCTACCTGAAGTACCTTGTCCTGCACAAATGGATATCGCGGCTTATGTTCCTTATCTCACTCTTGCACGGCCTGCTTTATACCGGCTACTACGTGTATGAAAAAACGCCTAACACTCTGCTAGAGCTATCCAACCTTCTTGGAATAGTCGCATTCTTTCTGATGCTCGTTATGGTAATCACGTCGCTCCGCTTCTTTCGTGATAGGTGGCATGGCCTCTTCTATTTAGTCCACTATCCGTTCGCGATAGCCACTACTATTGTGTTGTTTTTCCACCCACATCACAACCGCCCCACCGTGTTTATGAGCATATGCAGCGCATTTCTGGGTATACAGAAGATCATAACGGTATTAGGCACAAGGTTCATTCCGCGAAACGTCATACCGCTTGCCCTCACGTCGTCAGTGATGATGCTGAAGCTACCACGCGAATTGCTGCCGCGGACTTTCGTGCCGGGCTCGCATATCAGGATTAGCCGTGGTCATTCACATAACAATTTATTTAAACGCTACTGCACCGTTATCATGACAATCTTGTTCCCGTTCGAGTCACATCCTTTCACTGTCGCCTCACTCCCCGAGGACAACCACGTTTTGCTTTTTGTGCGCCGTGTGCCTGGCAAATGGACTGACAAACTCGACTATAGACCGCTCATGCTAATTGGACCGTTTCCAGACACCGCTATGGGATTGCACTCGCACGCATCAGACATCCTATTTGTGGTCGGCGGTATAGGGATTACTTTTGCCGCGCCGCTGGTTAGAGACTTCGTTGCGAAACGCAAAACAGTTCATCTGATGTGGCAGATTAACAGAATGTCCGACTGCCAGATGCTCGAAGAGCTCAATCTGCCCTTACAAGACGTAGATTTCGTCTTCGAAATCTACTTCTCTGCGTCAACCACCGCTAAAGAAGAGACTTTAGCTTTGGAACTGGAACAGTTTGACGAGTCTTCAGACAAAACCTCTTCCCAATACAAACTACTACGCAAACGCATTGATATCATGCGCTCGGTTCACAATTTCTCATGCATCGGGCCCAATGTTAACAGAAGCCGCTGGGTAGTAGCCTGCGGACCCCACAGAATGGTCAACTTTTGCGATAAAGCGGCACGAAAACACAGATTATGTTTCCACAAAGAACTCTTTGAAATATAACATCAATATTATTATTTTAGACTCCAAAATTCGAAATAGTCGACACCGTACCAGTAGGCCGTTAGCTGTGCCTACATGACAATTGGGTCTCAAGCGACCTCTGATTGGCCAATTGAGCTCATTAACCAACATGTTTATGTTTGAGCTTAGCTTATTTCTCGCCAACTAGAAATGAAAAGCTCATTCAGTGCAGTTTTGTTGGCAACGTTCTTCCTGGCGGCGCTATGGTTTGAGTCCTTAGACCCTTTTGCCCCATACATGCCGCCAAAAGAGCTAGACATCGCCTGGAAAGACCTCCAAGTGATATCGCAGCAGCCGCACCCATACGGGTCAACTAGTCACGATTCTGTAAGACAGTACATTCTATCCAGACTGGCTGAGTTCGGGTCAAATGTCACTGTGTATGACGACACAACTAGCCAAATAGTGGGCCGCTCGTTCTTTGAAGGTTCAAATGTAATTGCCCAGATCGGCCAGGGAGAAGACGGCCTGCTTGTCTCAGGTCATTTTGATTCAGTACAAACAAGCTATGGCACTACAGATGACGGCCATTCAATAGCTGTCATGCTCGCCCTAGTAGAATTCTACGCCAAAAACCCGCCTAAACGTCCAATTGTCTTCAATTTCAATACCGGTGAAGAGCTCGGCCTGTTTGGCGCACATGCGTTCTTCCAACACCCGGCCTCAAAATCTGTAGCTTTCTTCCTCAACATAGAGGGCGCAGGCGCAGGCGGTAAAGCCGTCATATACAGAGCTACAGACTCACAAGTTGCTTCATCTTTTGCTGGTATCAACCTGGTCGGTAAAGGTAACACCCTTGAGCAAGACGCTTACACTAGCGGAGTACTAGGTTCATACACTGATTACGAAGTATATGAAGCACATGGTCTAAGGGGCCTTGATCTAGCCTTCTATAAGAGAAGACACCACTACCATACCCCTCTTGACAATCCAAAGTACTTCTCTCGCGCTTCCTTATATCAGGTGCTCACTTCTGCACAATACATCGTGGCGGCTTTTGCCAATGACGATCTAAACCTACACAAACCTATTGAGGGCGGCGCCTTCTTTGATGTATTTGGGATTATCTTTGTTGTTATCCATCCAGTACAACTGGCATTAATCAACATAGCCCTCATAGTACTCGCACCAGGTATTATCCGCGCACTGCGAAGGGCAAAATATGGTCACGCTAAACTGGGCTGGCGCGGCTGGATGAGACTGCCTTTAGCTCTCCTTTTCAGTTTGGCTACCGCGTTTTTAGTTTCATTTGCTATTAACCGATACAACCCTTACGCACCATACTCATCTTATTTCCCACTGTTGACAGTAGTTTCGTCAACAGTTGTTGTTGCATCTTTCATCCTTGTGCTCTCAAATCATTGCCGTCCCTGTGAGAATACCCGCTACAAACTCTACATCTGGCAACATTTTGTTTTATGGATTGCTCTGATTTGGAGCATTTTTGCTTCCTTACATTATGGCCTTGGCAGCACATACTACATCACAATCTTTTTTGCCTGCACATCTGCTGCTATGTTCTTTTACTGCCTGTCACTACCCTTCTTCAAAGTTATACAAGTTCCGGTGACGGATATCCCTAACGAATCCACTCGCTTACTTTCGGATAACAATTCTGCTTACGATGCGGCTCCTGCTGCCACCTCTGCTTCAGCTCATATGGACACTGAGTCTGTCACACGAACTATCAGACTTCAACAAGTAATCCCACTGCCCCCAGTTCCAAAGTACGATTTGAGTGTTTTGGAATTCTTGTTTGCTGGTATCGTACCGGTCATTATGATTGGGTTAACTATGGGACAGGTTCACGATGCGCTTGGGCCTGCTATTATCGATGCTTCTGGCATCACACCTGATAGGCTGCTAGGAGTATACTCCATTGGCGCAGTCCTTTTAACGTTTCTATTGTCTCCCTTCCTTGTGGATGCAGGTAAGAAGTCTCTATTTCTGCTTCTTGTTTTTGCTGTTGTGTCGTTAGGGTACTCGCTTATTCTTTCACCCTTTTCTGAGCTGGCTCCAATGAAAGTTGGTGTGACCCAAATGGTCGATATTACTAATAAGATGTCACCTAACTCGACGTTCTTTGTTTATGGACCACCTGGATTTACAGAGAGATCAATTAAGTTTATACCTAGCGCCAGCGCTACTGATAATGAGCTCACATGTGTTGTGGGAAGCCAAGAGGTATGTACTTATCCTGTACCACTTCCTGAGCTACCGGGGCTGCCTTCAAACTGGGTTCAAATATCGTCGAACAAAAGCAGTATGACCGAAACCAACGTGCACATTAATGCTCCTGAATCTAAAACATGTTTTATACGTTTTAGTAATGCATCTGATGTTTCTGTGTCTTTGAGCACGTTTACTGGAGCCGATGAAGTGATAGCAGAGCAAACAGATGTTGTTGCTTGGCATCGTGACTTTGGCATTCCCTTTGACTTTAAAGTGAGTAAAGGGACTGAAGGTCATCTTAGTGCTGAAGTTGGGTGCTATTTCAATGAATGGGTACCTGAAGGCGGTGCATTAACGGCGTACAATGAATTACTAGATTATCTCCCGGTGTGGAGTACATTCAGCAAACGAAACGATGGTCTTGTGCATGTGTACAAGATCATGCAACTATAGGCGTGGTAGACGCTATATGACACTGCATTTGACCATAAATTGTTCTGCTGTTTTTGATGTCTGTCATAGAGTAAACAAAGCTTTAACGATGGGGTATTTCTAGGCTTATGCTTACTTTTCTACTACGATATAATAATTTTTCGGTATCTTATTACTATTAGATTAATGGACCGAACACTTCATTTGGAGAGCTCTTTCTTGATCTTTCGCCTATGAGTGGCTGAAACCACGAGCATTATGAAGCAGAACAGGCTGGAGAGGAAGACTTGGATGAACCAGTAGTGTGCTGGCCCATGACCAATCATAGTTCCTTGTGTTAGGAAGCCAATAAGGTCAGTTGTGATTGATTGTTGGCCGCGCTTGAGTTTATTGAAGATTATACTTGCGCATTTTGCAGTAGAGATAGCAGGTGAGGAGCCCTCGAGTTCGATAGTGATAGCAGGTTTGGTTTCCATTTCTTTAGCGTAGCCTTCTGAAAGAAAGTTTCCAGGATAGGCACAGGCGACATTTATGTTGTAGATGAGAGTCTCTTGTCGGAGAGTGTCGGCCAAGGACCGCACAGCGGCCTTTGCGGGCGAATAGGAGCCATAGCCAATTAGCGGGTAAAAGGCGAGGACGGAGGATATGAAAAGGATATTGCGTTCGTAGGGGCATTGTTTTTGGGCCATCGCACGTAATGCTGCATGTGAGACGTAGAGACAAGTTAAGTAATTTATGTCCATGCCTGCTTTGAGCGCTTGTGGTTCCTGATCTAGGATCATGCCAGGATCAGCTGCGCCTGCTGCACAGATCAGGATATCGGGAGCGCCGGTGAACTCTATGAGTGCCTGAGAGCTTTCTGGAAGAGTGAGGTCAGCGACGAAGTACTGGACAAGCACCTTACCCGGAGCCATCGATTGCAGGGTGGAGGTGGATTGTTTTAGTTTAGATTCTGTACGCGCGACTATAGTCAACTTCGCGCAGCCGTTTAGCACACACAATTTAGCGAGTTCCAAGCCCAGTCCCTGGGACCCGCCTGTAATGATGATATTCTTATTGTTTGTATCAAACCCCATGGTTGTTCTCAATATAATTGGGGCAGTTAAAAGAAGAGTCGGGAGGAAAAATGCAGACTTATATATGTATGAAAACCTGCTCAGGAATTAGTAACCTATGGAGTTGGGGGGAGATGAAAGAAAGTTAGCGTAAAAGGAAAATAATGCCTAGTAACATATGCATGATAAACGTTACTGTTTATAGTGGAAAGACAGGTGACCGTTTTAATATTGCATATGGTGTTTGTACCGATTGAGGCAAACATTCAGATTAAAAACAATTGCGTTTTGTCACAGTCGTACTGGGCCAGAACGTATATCGCGTATTGTAAAGTACCGGGTGGGGGGTCTGCCTATAGAAGGACGGGGCCTGGTTGTGTTAAATTGCAGTTAGCGTGGCAGCCAGAAAAACCTTAAATGAGGAATTTTTCTCAGACCATAAATTTTTACCCAATATGGCACAAAAGGGCACGAAATACTGACAGGACCACCAGAGCGATCTGTGCGATTATGGCCGACGAAAACTGGATAGATGACGAAGTTGACAGTTTCCACAGACAAGACGACCAGATCTTATTGAACACAGCGCCCGTGTATAAGGATGACGAGCGGCTGGACGACGACGAGGTGCTGGGTCTTCCTGTGGCGGGATCAGACGAATCAGACGTCTCCGAGAGCGAAATCAGCGACGCTAGCGATGCCAGTGAAGTCAGCGACGCCAGCAAAGCAAGTTCCGAAGAGAAACCGAGAAAGAAGATACAGAAATCAGTGCTTGACGATATCGATGTCGATCACTGGGGCGCATCAAAGAGTTCATACTACGATGCGGACGAAGTCGACAGTGAGTCTGACGCCGAGCTAGAAGAGCAGACAGCGCTGAAACTTAGAAGACAACAACTTTCTGAGCTGAACGAGGACGATTTCTACGACGGCGAATTCAATGTGGAAGACGCAGCACCTGCAGCGTTCACCGCCGAGACGTCGAGTGCGGCCGCAAAGGAGACTAAGTTTCTTGTACGCGATTTCAAAAGGCTCACTCCTTTGCTAAAACAGCTGACTGCAACAGAACCCGAGTCTGACAAATGCAAGGCTCTCACACTGTACATGGGCACGGTAACTACATACTTTTTGTTGATCTCCGAGAACCCTTTGAGGAACCTGAAATCACATCCGATCATGGACGCTTTAGTGCAGTGTCGGCGGCTGTTTTCGTTTTACGATAGCATGATGGAACAGGAAACAGTCGAGGAATCTAAGAACGACATGCTAGTTGAAGCGGCAGACGAGAGCGAGGAGATTGAAGAAGAGATCAGCGAAGAGATTGAAGAAGAACTTAGCGAGGAGATTGAAGAATATAGCGAGTCGATGGAGGACTCAGATGTGCCAGAGGAGTTCATAGACGACACGGCACAGAAAAAGAAAGCCAAGAAGATCACTGTTGCAAGCTTGGGTAACGACTACGGCGATGACGAAGATGTTGACGAAGAGGAGAAGCAGAAACGAAAACGCAGTTTACGGTTCTATACGTCTAAGATCTCACAGCGCGAACGGCGGACTGATGCGCTGGTTCATGGAGACGACGATGTGCCGTACGCGGAGAGAGATAACAGAAGCGATCGCCTGAACGAGCTGGCGCAACAACGCGGAGTAGACCCTGTATCTGAGCGCGAGGCTCTTGGCGGAGACAATTCAGACGAAGAAATGGCTGACGAGAGCCAGCAGGGCAAACAGAAATTGCGGAAACAGCGCAGGAAAGAGGCGCATGAAGCTGCCCTCCTTGCTGCACGTGACGGCAAGCTCGGAGAACTCGCACAGACTGTGGGTGAAGACGGCAAGCGCGCTATTGATTACCAGATTCTCAAAAACAAGGGTCTTACGCCGAAGAGAAAGAAAGAAAACAGAAACTCGCGCGTCAAGAAGAGGGTTCAATACAACAAGGCCCAGAAACGTCTCCGATCACAACAACAGGTATACAAGACACCAGAAACCGCATACCAGGGTGAACTCACGGGTATCAAGAAGAATATCTCGCGGGCGACGAAATTTAGAGACTAATGATTACGAAATTACATTTTCAGTATTTGACCACTTGACTTGGTAAACACCTCCACCTAAAGTTAATGTAAACCTTAGACTTCACTGCTCTAAGCAAATGAGAAAAGCGCTTTTACGGCAAATACGGCGACCATGCCACATTCGTTATGGGTCTACACTGACTATGACGTCTTTGCGCAGCCGAATAGACGATATTAACGCTGCAGAAGCCGCCGTCTCAGAACGTTCTGTCGTCAGCCTGCTTGAAGACTGCAAAACTGTCATGAAAAGATCGGCTGCTTTCTACAGGTCTGTCGATGAGCCGCAAAAACTACTAGATCTCGAACCAACACAGAACGTCGTCGATTTAACACGCAAAATAATACAGAACCCCAAATTGCCCCTCTCAAGCGACATACTGCACGCCTACTTCACATGTCGGCCTTTCCCCGACACCCAAGACGCCATCTCGGCGCTCGAACTCTTCTACAAACGGAACAAAGACCCGAAAGCCTTTGTGGACCCGAACGTCGCTATGATACCCTTACGGAATGCGCTTCTGCGCAACGAGATCAAAGACGCTATACGTATCATCGACTTGTCGGCCGCGCACCCACGCTGGCGCCAGCACGCCTCCCGAGCAGCTATGAAGGGCGTATACGCCTGGCTCGGCTTCTCGGGTGGTGTCATGGTCGCAGCAGAGGCGTTAATGCGTTCCGGAGCATTCGGACTCATAGAAAGTACACTCTGGCTCCAGTCCATGCTCGCAGCCTACCTCGGAAACACGGGTATCCTTCTCTACATAGTCATGGCCGGCCGCCGTTCAGACGCCGCCGGACGCGTCACCTGGGCCCGTGGATTCCCGCAGCACAAGTGGTATCCGCGCGCACAAGAGCTTATCATGATGACTAAGGTTGCAGAGGCAGACGAACTTAACCCGGAAAACAACGGCGAAGTGTCCCCCTACGTTCGCAGTGAACTCGCCCGCCGCAATATGATGCTTCTCCAAAGCGAAGACGAAGCCAACATGAAAGAATACTGGGCTCGTGGTGGTGAAGGCTTCACTTGGGTTGAACCAGACCAGGACCCCGCCGATCTCTTGCGCAGACAGAAATTGCAGACTACTCCATCTATTGCACCGCCAAACTTGCCTAAGCAAGCAAATTAGCTACGAAATAATGACCTCCCACTTGTTTTGTGTATTAATATATACATGATATTATATGCTCAACTAATAAAAAGTATTTACATGCTTATGCGTCCTCCCCAGGCTTATGGTTGGGGTGCACGACAAGTTCGCCTTTCTCGATAGTCACCTTCACCGTATCGCCTTCGCGGATCTCGCCTTTAATGAGATACATCGCCATCGGATTCAGCAGTCTCTTCTGAATAAGACGGTTCAAGGGACGCGCTCCATATCTGTAGTCGTATCCCTTATCGGCTAGCCACTGCTTGGCAGCATCTGTGATATCAATCGAAATGCGCTTCTCGGCAATGCGCTCTTGCACCTCATTCAGTCTTATATCCACAATGCGGCGCAGCGACTGATGCGATAACCTGTTGAACACCAACAATTCGTCCACTCTATTCAAAAACTCAGGAGGATACATGTTGCGAACAATGTTCATGACCTTCTCTGCCAGTTCCGGTGTCACCTTGCCATCGTCGGCTTTGTTGGCATTCGCTTCGTTAACTAGGAGTTCCTGTCCAACATTGCTCGTCATCACAATAATAGTGTTCCTGAAATCAACCCGTCGTCCCTGACTGTCAGTGAGAAAACCTTCGTCAAGCACTTGTAGAAGTAGCTTAGAGATATCGGGGTGTGCCTTCTCGAACTCATCAAACAGAACAACAGCATACGGTTTGCGACGAACAGCTTCAGTCAGTTCACCGCTTTCCTCATATCCAACATATCCGGGCGGCGAACCAATCAGCCGACTGATACTGAACTTCTCTTGGAACTCACTCATATCAAATCGCACAATAGCTTTCTCGTCGTCAAACAGGAAACTGGCCAACGCCTTAGTTAGTTCCGTTTTACCAGTACCGGTAGGGCCGAGGAAAAAGAACGAAGCAACCGGACGCTTTTGATCAGTAAGTCCAGCTCGTTGTAGCCTTACTGCATCAGAAACCGCAGATATAGCTTCATCTTGCCCAATAACACGAGCTTTCAGTGAATCTTCCATATAAAGCAGCCTGTCTCTCTCACCCTTCATGAGATTGTCAGTAGGAATGCCTGTCATTCGTGATACAACAGCGGCAATGTCCTTTGACGTAACTTTATCATGAAGAAGTGACGATTCCGTTTCTGCTTTAGCCAGTTCCTTTAGGCGCTCCTCTAAGCGTGGAATACGCGAGTATTGAAGTTCAGACGCAGATGCAAAGTCGCCTAGCCGCTGCGCCTTCGCGAGTTCAATACGAGCTTTCTCAATATCTGACTTGATAGTCTTGATTGATTCAAGCTCAGCCCTCTCTTTTTCCCATACTTCAGTCAGTTCTTTAGCTTCTTCCTGCTTAGACCGCAATTTATCTTCGAGTGACTTGCGGCGGTCTACAGAAAGAGGGTCAGATTCTTTCTTGAGAGACTCCAGTTCGATTTTAATCGTCATGATTTCCCGGTCAAGTTGCTGCAACGCGTCAGGCTTAGATTCTTGCTGTAGCCTCAGTGCCGAGCAGGCTTCGTCAACTAAATCGATAGCCTTGTCAGGCAAAAATCTGTCAGTGATGTACCTGTTAGAATAGACAGCTGCAGTGACAAGCGCACCATCGGAGATTTGCACACCGTGATGAACTTCATAGCGCTCCTTGAGACCTCGCAATATACTTATAGCATCTTGAACCGATGGCTCGTTGACAATAACAGCCTGGAAACGTCTTGCCAATGCAGCATCCTTCTCAATATATTTACGGTACTCTTCCAAGGTGGTAGCACCGCAGCATTGGAGCTGGCCACGAGCCAACGCAGGTTTGAGCAAGTTAGACGCATCCACAGATCCTTCAGATTTTCCGAGTCCTAGAAGGATATGCAACTCGTCTACAAACAGAATAACTTCTCCATGCGCTTCTTCAATTTCTTTCAGCACGTTCTTCAGACGTTCCTCAAATTCGCCGCGGTACTTCGCGCCGGAAATCAGCTGACCAAGATCAAGTGATATGACTCTTTTATTCTTCACACTTTCAGGCACCTCTCCTCTAACAATTCGTTGTGCCAGGCCTTCCATTATGGCAGTTTTACCTGTACCGGCATTTCCGATCAACGCAGGGTTGTTTTTCGTTCGTCTTGAAAGGATCTGTATTGTTCGTCGAATCTCCTCATCCCGGCCAATCACCGGGTCCAACTTCCCATCAGACGCCAGTTTGGTCAAATCTGTGCCGTATTCCTCCAGGGCAGATTTTTGCTCTTCCTGCGGCGGCTGCTGCGGGTTCATGCCTCGCCCTTGGTGGACCAGCCTCACTTGCTGGCTATTCTGAATGGAGGTTGCACCTATGATAGCACTGCGTAAAGGTATTGTGTGGAGCAATCTGGAAGAGCGGACGCTGCTAGCACGAACACCAGCGACGGCCTGCATCTTTCCAATCTGCTCTAAAAGTTTTAAAGCATTTCGGGCTTCTATTATATTCTTCTTTGATAATTGTAGCATAGATTGCTTTACATACGCCATCCATTACCGGACATCCTCTTCTATATATAGTCCAAGAATAATGGTCCGGAAGTCATTTGGGAATTACCTAATGCGGAACGACGGTTCAATCTAGAACCTACTAGAACCTGTCTAATTCGTGTCTATTTCACTCTATCCAGTCCGCTTGAAGTTGATGAAGATTATATTCTGCATATTTGTGATGCATTTTAAGATAGCTTCTGTATGCAGATGCTTTCTGCTCTAGTCGATTGTAGCTGGTCGAGTCCCTAGAGCTTCCAGGAGGAGCTGCAACACCATGGTCATCCTCACGATCTTGGACTCGCATCACCGCGGCCATACCTATTGATACACATATCGTTATTCTGCTGTAGCGGATTATGGCTGCAGATAGCGCCTACTGCCAGCATTACCGTTACTATTGGCGGTAAATGACAACGCCCCCAGGCGAGGAGAATTTCCACCTAGGAATCACCAGCCAGTCATAGGCAGTGCAAGTTCAGTGGCAGACATAGGCACGAAATGACGTCAGAACACAGTTCGTCGTCGCCGCTTTTTGTTGCAGTCGGTGCGGTAGTGTTTGCGGGCGTTTCTGCATAGTGGTTGCGGTCTGCAGGGCCCTATGTCCCGGAACCATCCGAAGAAGCTACGCCCAAGCCCTCAAAGAAGAAGAGTAAAGCCCGCCGCAAACGTGCAGTCAAACGAAACGGATCGTCTCGTTCAGCGTTGGTTACCGAGTTAGCTGCTGATTCGGCAACAAATGACGACGAATCTGAAGAGTGCGCCCCTGACGTCTCTGAGGAGGATCTTATTAGGCTGCTCCCGTCTGCCAGGACCAAGTCTGTTTGAAGTGTAAATAAGTCAAAACAGAAGTCCGACCAGCCGGTTTCTCACCATCAAGTGGCTGCCGTGACCGAATCTGCTGTTAAAGAGCGCGCAGGAAGTGAGTCTTATGTCGTTCAATAGCCTCATGTCGTTCAAGAGTCCCATGTCGTTCAAGAACCTCATGTCATTCAAGAGCCTCATGTCACTCAGGAGCCCTCTCAAGAGTCTACTCTAGAACCTACTCAGGATTCTACTCAAGAACCCACCCAAGAACCCACTCGAGAATCCGAGCCTCAGGAACCCGCGCAACCTGCTCCAGCTACCGAAGCTGCAGTACCGGAACCTGCTACTGCCACTTCGGCTGAGACAGAACTACCTGCTAAATCCAAGTCCAAAAAGCACCGATCAAAGTCAAAGAAACAGAACTTGGCCCAAAAAATTCGAGAACAACAACGCGAAATTGTCGAAGCAAACGCTAACCACGCCGAATCAGAACACGCACCCAAATCTGACGACGATGGATGGCACACCGTCGAAGCGAAACGACCCGTTCCTCAAAGTGACGCTACTTCGTCCACAGAAGTCTTTGATTTAAGCAAAAATACCTTGTCTAAGGGACTTCATTCGAACGGATTTAGTTCTCTGGCAGACGCGGCAAGCTAACGTAATGTATAATATATACATGTCTCCTACTACAGTAGCACTTATTGCGTTAATATATTATTAATCTACGCTACGATGTTACATCATACTAGATTGGCTGCCTGCTTCACTGAAATACATCTTCTCTTCTTTCATATAATTTCAATAAAAAGAGTTAGATGTTACATGCATAAATGCACTCAATATTCATGCATTAATATATAACAAACGTATTTGAGAAACGCAGAACATAGGTGGTGCTCATATTAACAAGCTCTGGAGTTGATTCGCGAATAGTAACAAATCTCAAAGGATACCACGCACCCTCTTCGAGGTAAATAGCAGTGTTAGAAACATTGCGCCCGATATTACCATTGCTCGATACGCTGTAGGATAAATCGCTCCTGACCATATACCCATTTGGACCAATTGAATATTGGTTATCGCATTCCATCGCAACCTCACCAAAGAAAACAAAGTTGTAGGTATTCACATCAACCGCACGAGGACCTGTAGTGTAAGAAGTAATGTAGAATGTAGAACTCATATATTGGACCATCTGGCCTGATGTATGCAAGTAGTTCATTCAGGGTAAATCCGGTTGGGCTCGCTGCATCTGTCTGAAGTGTAAATTGAAACGAATATGAATTTACGTTGTATTCACCTCCTATGCGATTCCCACGTCTGTACAATCCTTGAGCAACATAAGAGTTTTTCCAGGAGGCACTCGGAGCTGTATACGTACTATAAAAGACCCCACTGGGTCCCAAATTGTCGCAACTGCTGATCATTGACCAAGAAATAGGTATAGCAGGTGATGAGGAGACCGATGAGGACAATGAGCTCGCCGTGGACACAGGTATAGAGCTAGACTCAACAGAAGAGGAAAGAAGTTGAGCAGGTGATGACGAGACCGACGAAAACAGTGAGCTCGCAGTGGAAGCAGGTAGAGAACTAGACTCAACAGAGGAGGAAACACTGGCCACAAAGTCAGGAGAAGATGATATACTACCGGCAGAGTCAGAAGCCGGAATGCTGCCAGAGGTAGACATAGCGTCAGAAGCTAAAAGGCTTGACGCTCTTGAAGAAAAGTCAGGTAGCGAACTAATAATAGAGGTGGATGTGAGAGAAGCATTCGATGCAGAAAATGCGGTCGGAAAAGGATGTGAGCTGAGATGACTAGATCCAATATCAGAACTAACAAGATTATTAGAAAATATTGCAGAATTGGTGGCAGTCGCCGTGGCAATTGAAGAAGATGCGATAGCGACGAAGTCGCCACGTATATCTAATGGCACAGTGAGTCCTGAATTTCGCGCAAAGATATGAGCTACGGCAACATCATATCGCTTGCTGATAGAACCACCGAGCAGTGGCTGGAAAACAAGGCGCAAAGGAAACCAAGCATCACTGGATTTCATGGCAAATGCAGCCTCAAACTTGTTGTCGGCAGACAATGTCACAGTATTGAAATAGCCTCCAGATCCAATATCTTTCATATTATTACACTTAATAGCATTTTCGCCCAGAAACAGGTAAGCATTCAATTCTGATATTGTTGCAGAATCGACGACAATATGAATAGAATCAATACCTTTCATTTGGATGTATGTCAAAATTTCCGTTATTCCATCTTGTGCATTCACGGAAATGCTGGTCTCTGTGAGCTGCACGGAAACATCAGACAAGAAGGCTTGACGGTAATTTCCACTAATTATCTCATTTTCAGACCACGATCCAGAGTACGCAACAGCATTGGCAGTGTGAGCAGCGTATGGTGGAGAGGAGAAGCAACCAGCTCCATTAACCGAGGAGCTCGAAGTGAGAACGGGGGTGGGGGTGGTAGGGGTTTCGGAAGTCGCCGTCCTTGACTCAACAGTAGTCGTAATAATAACGGGTACTTCAACAGTGATATCAACATCAACGGAAACGATAATGTCTATATGTTCATAGTATCCCCAGACATAAGTATGAGAATCTTTGACGACCGGAGGCTGCGGAATATAAGTCACGCAGGTGGGGGTGCAGGCGAAGCAGTGAGATCCAGACACGACTTTAGCGTGCGGGTTGCATGATTCGTCATATGCCGTGACAATCCCATTACCTTTAGTGTAGGAACGTTCAAAGATGGTTGTGGTGGTAGTGAGCGGTTCGCAGAGATAAGTCTCAACTGCGGTCACAGTCTCGATAGCTGTGTGCATGATAGTGCAGAAAAGTGAGATAGATAAATATTGGCATTTCGACGGTTTAAATAAAAGAACGTTCAGGCAGGTATTCGGGAATTGACAGATATAAAGCGACTAAAGATATGAAAAGCACACTAAAACTGGAAGTTTAATCAATGCCCCTAACACACCACGTGAGGCACTTATTATTGGCGCATTGCATCTCTCCGCAAATCGACTTGTAAAGGCGAGCAAAATGTAGGTTACATATGAAGCAAGCATTAGCGACATTGTCCCATATTACACATGCAAAACCAGCATATTGCAGGCTAACATTGACTTCGCGTAATTGATGTAGTCAAGTTTAAGGTTTGACGATTAAAGTCGGCCTATAACGGTATTGCTAATCAAAACAAGAATTCCGTTTTGGCCTAGTTTGAGTAATTAATCTCAATCCGACAGTCATTTCACGTGTTAAACTTAGGCCGCAAGGCTTTGATTGGTCAAAGTGCCCGTGGAACATTCCACTTAGGCGTATCAACGTAAATTTGCTAAATCAGATAGAAAGCTAAGCTCATAAGAACGGCCAATATAAGATCAACGCCAAGAGTTCACCTATATTAGCTATCTAAGTCTCCTTCTGAAAACTTTTTATTGTCATTTAGCTGACGCTAGTCCAACCTTCTGGGCACCATATACGCCATAGCTTCGTCGTGATGCTTCTAGTTCGCAAATGCTTTGCTTTCTGAGCGTTGAAAGCCCGGCAGTAGGTCATACCACAGAAACAAAGTACACACCATATTCTCCTAAAAAACCAACATCGTAGGGGAAAATCAAGTCTCGTAGCATGTTTTATATTTGCGACTCTCATAGAAGGTTTGAAAGTGCTAGAAAAACAACATGAGTACCACATGGCTGCCTCCAAATCAATCAAAGTCATCATTTCCATATTATACGGGATACATAAGGCAGACAAAGAATAAGATACTCCTTTCTTCCAGATAACACCACCTGTGCCAATCACACTAGTATTTTCACATTCTATAGCCCAGTCCTCGCAAAAGATAGATGTACAAATAGAAAGCATCAGTAACGTCTGATGTAGTTTTCCGCGCAGACTTTGACACTGTTTATCTTACAGCTTGGCCTAATATAGTTAACTATCTCAGTCACCATGAACTGTCATACCAGGAGCATAATGCGAGTAGAGTTGAAGACAGATCAGTCGAGCGCATAATAGAGCTAATCAAAACGTCAGGACAAGAGAGATAAGGACTAGTTAAGTTAAACTTGGCGATGTCAGAGCTAGAAATGACATTGAAAGCAATAGTAGCTGAAGTATTCGGCTGATTCAATATCACTCGTAGGACATAAGTCAGAAGAAGCGCAGAAGTTAAAGGGTGCAGCCAATCCAGATGACAGTCTGCGATTAAGGGGCCGCAATGAAAGGTATTTCAACAGTTAATCAACCTTAATGGAAACAGAGATGCTTAGCTGCTCGCAGTATCCCCCAACCTATGTATGAGAGTCTTTGACGACCTGATGCTGAGTAATGGAAGTGACAGATGCAACAGTGCATGCATATCAGTAAGCCCAGATATGACCTTAACATGCGAGTTACACATTCGTCATATACCTTGACGATCCCATTACCTTTAGTGTAGAAGGGTTCAGAGACGATTGTGATAGTAGTAAGCGGTTCGCGTATATACGTCTCAACTGCGGTCACAGTCTCGACGGGACTGTGGATGATAGCAATACGGATTAGACAATAGTTCTAGAGCTTAAATGCAAAAGGTGCTAATTCAACGTTAGATATAAGTAAGTATAGCACTGGAAATACAAAGAAATCAACAGCATACCTGAAATCTATACATCTTGTAGAAAGAAACGGCGCGGCAGGACGTTTCGCGAGGATGTCAAGTCTGCAAGGTTAGGGTTACTTCCTAAAACAACAAATGAACCTAACCTTCAGTAAACAAACTTGTACACAAACGTAGACAAGCCAGGCCTTGACTTTTCCGTCTATTTCTTGTTGCTCTTAACCAATAACAGTTGTCTGTGAAGTATATTATTTAGTAAAATGCCAGCGAGCAGAACCAAAAACCGCAGAACGGGCGCACCTCGTCCTGCCATGCATTTTGCCTTGGGGGAAGAGGGTAGACGCACAGGCTGGAAAGCACCTGTCAATGTTCCAAAAGACGATTACGGCCTTGAATCATTGAAGGACTATTTCAGCCCTCAAGGTAGGAAGTCGACCGCTAGCACAGTCGAATCTAATTCTCCTGGGTTAGTGATTGTCCATAAACCTATGCCGAGCCCGAATACCCCTACGAATCGTGCCACTCCGAAGGTAGCTCCATCCAAGCAATCTAGCCTCAGCAGAGTCACTCCGTTCACCGCACCTCGCCCCGTATCGAATTCTACCAATGAACTAGAAACCAGTACTATAAATAATGGGCCAAACTCAGTCGATCGCTCTTCAGCTTTACGAAAACGACAGTTACCTGCATCTCATCCTGTGACTTCTCCAGACAAGTACGATACCCCCACGTCATTTAAAGTGGACGTTAGTAATCTTGATGCTTACTCGCTGCAGTCCAATGCATCTGACAAGGAGAACAACGCTCAAACGTCTTCTGCGGAAATGTCTGAAACTCCAGTCCGCGCTTCTCAAATCCGCCGAAGCTCTCTAGCCAACTCTAGGAAATCTTTTGGCAAGAACGGAATTGAATCAGCGGAAAGTTCTGCTGTCTTGAACACGGAGCGCATAACTACTCAAAACAATGACCTGTCAGAACCTCAACCGGCACCTGAACCGGCTGCGGTTGACCTCATCACGGACGATGTCGCATCAGACCACCTTGATCCTCAGAATGACGAATTTAATGAACCCGATAATATACTAGAGGATTTATCCGTCAACAATGATGAGCTTGAGGTCGAAGAAGTACCTACGCAAAACAGCTATGTTCCAACTACACAAAGCCAGCTATCAGTACAGTCTTCAGTTGCTGACACTGATGAACAGAACGACAATACTGCAGATATATCTGACTCTGTCTCCACACAACCTGCCGCACAGCCTGACATAGAGGAACACGACTCTCTAATTAATGACAATGATTATCAAGAGAACGTTTCCAATGAAACAACTTCTCAGTCTACATTTGCATCTACTCCTGCAACTCAGCGCCACGAGCCGCAAACGCCAGGGCTCACTACCGGAGGAACAAATTCCCCTGCCACATTAGGGTCAGAGCGTACGCCTTTGTCAATGCGAAATTCTGTTGCAACGCCGGTGCACAGATCTCTTGGACAACTGATTGGTGTTCGGAAATTTTCCAAAGCCGAGACAGGAGGTGCACATGGGCTAAGACGGTCTTCACGGCATCATAACGCACCTGTGAAATTCTGGAAAAATGAACGAATTGAGTATGATTTAATTCAAGAGAACAATGTGCCTGTTCCTATTGTTCGCGAGGTGATACATATTGAATCTCCTATGCCGAAACCACGCAAACGCAAAACGGTTCCACCTAAACGCAATACAGCTACCCGACAGAAGTTAGATCCAGCAGAGATAGAACTTGCATTTAATGACGCAGAAAATAATTATATGGAAGATGGTAGCGTTACTACTTCTGTCAAAAGCTTCTATAATCCTGAAGTTATGAGCATGAAATCTATAGCATTTGCTAAAGGATCGGTCTCTTATGAGTTTAATGACACAGATGTTGGCGTGGCGCGAACGTATGAAGACGACGGTTTCATTGCTGGAGGATATATGGCACTCAAACCGCAAGGGTTTAAGGCAGGAAGGTCCACGAAATTGGATTCGATGTTTTTTTGTGTGTTGACAGGTGCGGTTCAGGTGTCTATGGAGGACACTGTATTTGTTGCTACACCGGGCTGTTCTTTTTGGATTCCGAGGAACCATGTTTACAGCTTACAGTCTATGAGCTCTGAAATGAGTGAATTGTTTTATGTTCATGGGACCAATACTATGGATAATATCGAGAATCCATTACAGGCATCTGAAACCGCGAACGAAAAGACCAAACGAGGAGTAGGGCAAGCTAAGAAAGTAGCTGCATAAGAACCATGAAATATGTCAGGTAATTGAGCACAAAGAAAGCAGGCGGAAAGTCAACGAGAGTGTATTTTTAGAGAAATTTGATATTTGTGTTAAGGACTCAATATTGGTGCACATTACAGTATTCTAGATTTCATCAAGATCGTTTGAGGTTGGCTCAGGGAGTTGAAAGCTGAGTCTGTCTGGCCGTACGAATGAGCCATGGTTAGGAGGACATTCAAAGTATTGATGACCTTTGATTGAACCATTATTTTTGCCGACAGGGTTGTCGAAAGCGACACCGATCCAGGAGCCTGGGCCTATTTCCTCGACTGTGCCTATGTAGGCGACAGTGCCTATTCTTTCATCGACCATGCACCTTTGGTTGAGCGATATTTGAGCGGCAAGTTTGTTTGATTGATCTATAATCATCTGTTCCTTTTGCTGCCGGATATCAGAGGTCGCGAATCTGCCTATATGGTGTTCGCGTTTGTACGCGAGAACTGTGTCTTGACGCGTTTGGTATTGTTCGTCAGACATGCCAAGAGCAATTTTGTCTGAATACTGGCCGAAGTCCATTTCACCATCGACATTTGTAATTTTGATAGTAGAATAAGGGGTCAAGTTGTATGATTGGAGTGTACGATTGTCGTCATTAAGTGGAGTAGCTGTGGTGTTTTCGTGAATGAGTGCCAGTTGTTGCTTTTCCGGCGGAATTCCTGTGATGAACTCCATTTTGGATTTAAATTGGTTTATTGACCAAGTTGAATCGATTCTTTTCTCGTCATTTGCAAACTGAGACCTGATATTTATAGGCACGACAGTCATGGCGATGACAGGTGTAGGTGTCGAAAGGTATGTAGAATCTGGTTAGACTGCATGAGTTATCACTGCCCAATGATTATCCCTTTCATAACCGGATTCGATCAATTTGCCACCGGCGAGCTTGATCTCGATATTTATATCGCCTTCGCGATACAGATGGTAGTATCTGGAGTACGTTGTACCATCTGGAGTCGTCCAAGGGACCATGACGTCGAGGTCGTCAGGATTTTCAGGTTGGATCTTCTTGTTTGTCTGTTCTTTAGCCCACACATAAAGTAAAGCAGTACCGTGTGGCGCCAGCACCGCTAGTATGTTCTTGATAGCCTGCACGCGGCGATCCTGTGTGGATATATGATGTATGGCTGCAATAGATATGGCGAAGTCCAAGGAGGCGTTTCTGTATGGCATATTGAGCATATCACAGACGAATGCATCGCTGTAAGTAGAGACTGATCGTCTGAGAGCGATTTTGATTAGTTCAACACTTCTGTCACTGCCAATGACGATATTTGGACTGCAGGTGAAGTATTTTCCATTACCACATCCGATATCTGCACCAATTGATCCTTTAGGTAATGCATTTAAATATTTACTAACTTGTGGCCATGGTTTATACCTTGTATTAGAAAAATGGCTTGCTATTTTGTCGTAGACTTGATGTACATGTGTGTTTTCTTTCTCCATTGCGTCGAAGGTTAGATTTCGACATACTATGTCGTTAGCAGATGAGTTGCTGGCCGACTTTGAATCTACCGAGGTTTTAGATGAACAGACTGAAGTATTACCTGAAAACATAGAAGAGATAGATTTCAGGTCAATAAAGAACATAAACAATGTCTCGAAGTTATGGGACGAGATCCAGCCGACCTTGGAACAAGTAATCAATCTTAAAGATGCTTCTAATCTAGACCATTCTTTGGTCGTTGCAGCAAATTCGCGAATCCCCGATATTGACAACGAAATTGTTTTGTTGTCGAAATTCGTACAGGATCGTTACAGTCAGCGATTTCCCGATCTTGCATCGCTCGATCTGACACCGCTCGATTACGTCAAAGTGGTCGCCGTCGTCGGTAACAATCTTAACAACATAGACAGCGATAAACTCGAGCAGGTCCTAATCAAGTCAAAATCAATAGTTGTTCTCATGACAGCTGCGCGTACAGATACGCCACCATTGTCAGCAGAAGCGTGGCAGTCAATTGACGACGCCTGCCAGCTCGTCCACGCGCTAGATCAGGCTAGAGACCTGTTTGTGTCTTACGTCTCTTCCAAAATGGACCTGATCGCCCCCAATACTTCTGCACTAATAGGATCGCACGCCGCTGCGCAGATACTCGGCGTCACAGGCGGTCTTGCTGCGCTCGCACGGTCACCAGCTTGCAACTTGCCTGCACTGGGCAGCAAGCGGCAGATCGGTCTCGGTTTTGGCTACACGGGCATACGGCAGCAGGGCTTTTTATATTTCACGCCGTTCGTACAGAGCGTTCCGAAAGACTATAGAAAGCAGGCTCTGCGAATTATTGCCGCGAAAGTCAGCCTAGCGTCGCGCCTCGACTTGGCGAACTCGGACCAGGACGGGACCGCGGGACGGAAAATGTTGGCAGACGCGGAAATGCGCCTCGACAAGCTGATGAAACCCCCAGGAACAGCAAACGTTAAAGCGCTGCCTGTACCGGAGGAGAAGAAGTCTAAACGACGCGGAGGCAGACGGTTCCGCAAGTTCAAGGAACAGTTCGCCATGACAGACGTGCGCCGCGCACAGAACAGAATCGAATTCGGTAAGCCCGAGATCGAACTGCAAGGAGCAGGTGATGAGTCTATTGGATTAGGTATGCTTACGTCAGAGGCAGCGCTGTCTGCGACAGGCAATGCACGGACGCTAGCTGTGGATAACCGTACACGAGCAAGGATGTCTAAGGGTCTACAGGCTAGGGTCAACGGTACTGAAAATGAGGCTAAGCCATTTGACTTAGATGCTATTGGTGCGAAACTGGACGCGAAATTGTCTTCACAGTCCAAATGAACGACGAAAAGGCACTTATTTAAGAGTTTCTGTACACCGAGTCCATTTCGTACCCGGTGTTAGAAGGTCTGGAAGTGAAAGAAAGCGGTCTACCATCGTATATGGAACGATGACCGTCGTAAACCGAGCCGCGCTGGCCCACAGACAAGGCACGACTGCCCGGACGAGTCTGAGAGAGTCCCGAGATGTTGGATGTGCCTGCTCCAGATATCACTTCGGCCATAGGAGAGTAGTACAGACTTGCTCGGTTGCCTGGCTCGGCTAATGGTCGAGGTGGCCTTTCGGAGGACGCTCTGTCGGTTTGGCTATCATTGTGGTTGTCTTGGTACTCAAAAGGAACGTTCAGAGGTTTGAGCTCTTCCGTGAAATCTGTATCCTCATTAGCTCTTACCTGCATTCGCATTATGCAATAGGCAGCGGTCTGCCACGCCAAAACGGCCAAGAACAGACCACCTATTATTCCTGCTACTGCAATAAACACGGTACCAGAAGGATTATGACTCGGTTGAAGGAAAGGGTTGTTGCTGGTCGGCGGTACAGTTGCTGCAGGTATAGAGTATGTGCTAGAGGTCGAAGACAGCGTCGGACGTGTCGACGACAGGCGAGGCATCGAGCGTATAGTGGTTGTAGGTGTTTGTGATGTGGTCAGTGCAGGCATACCTGTTGTTGTTCTTGTGTCGTCAGTTGTTGTTGCTGTGTCTTCAGTTGTTGTTTCTGTGTCTGCCGTGGTTGTTTCTGTGTCTGCCGTGGTTGTTTCTGTGTCTTCAGTTGTTGTGGTTGCATCCTGAGTAATGGTTTGATCAGTTTCAATTGTATTATCTGATGCATCGTTCTGTCGCTTATAGCGAGCGACTGGACCTTCTGGCAACATTTTTGGAGTAATTTAAAGTGCAAAACGAGCGTGTTCAAGAGTTGCAAGGAAGTGTGAGTTGAAAAAGGGGGTCCACTTTCTGTGTTTTTCTCTCCTGGATTTGTTCCAAAAAAGGAAAGTCCCAACTGGTCCAGCTACAGGCTTGATAGGAAGACAAATCTGATGGACCCATACAACAAAAAAACTTATCGATCGATAAAACAAATATGGGCAAAGCAAAAAAGACCCGGAAATTCGCTGCAGTTAAGCGAATCATGTCGCATAAAGACCAAAGACTGAAAAAAGGCAAACAAGAAACTGTGCAGAAGGATAAAGAGCTGGTCAAAGAGGTGCCGAAGGCGTCATCAGCACTGTTTTTCCAGTATAATCAGGCCCTCAGTCCACCTTACCAGGTCATTGTCGATACCAATTTTATCAACTTCTCGATCCAAAAGAAGCTCGATCTTGTTCAGGCAATGATGGACTGCTTGTATGCGAAATGCATACCTACAATCACAGACTGCGTTATGGCTGAGCTGGAGAAACTCGGTCCTAAGTACAGAATAGCTTTACGGATAGCAAAAGACCCGCGTTTCGCTCGACTTAAATGCTCACACAAGGGCACATACGCTGATGACTGCATCGTAAGCAGAGTAACTCAACACAGATGTTATATCGTTGCCACAAACGATGCGGATTTGAAGCGACGATTACGGAAAATACCAGGTGTACCTTTGATGAGCGTCGGAGCAAAGACTTATGTGATAGAAAGACTGCCTGATGCATTTTAATGACACGATGTATGAATATTATTAGCTCTTCTTTAAGCATTCTATGCACAGCAAAGTATTACAGTCATATCTACGAGTAAAATTTCCTCGCATCTTAACCTTGCCAAGAATCAATCTTGGCCGGTTTAGGAACTTGCAGTCCATATTGGTGAGGCACAGATAAAATTCTGTGCTTAGCATTCAGGTTCTTTCTCAGAATAATCTGGAAGCAAGTAGCCCCACCTTGTCTAGATACAATGGTCGATGTGGCCAAAAAGAATTTCCAGATGCGAAACCACCTGGCACCATATCTTTCCTTGACCTTGGTTTCATTAGCCAACCAGTTGCGGTACCAGCGCCAAAGAGTCGCAGAATAGTGAACTCCAATAGTATCAACAGCGGCAACCTCAAATCCAGCTCCTTCAAGCTTGTCAATAACCCATCCGAGCGGTGTAGATGCATCGGCACCAGGGAAAATGTACTGGTTCATGAATAATCCCCAATTCAAATCCTCGTATTGCCAGTATTTACGCAATCCAGCATACTGTAAGAAAAAAATTCCATCGTCATCGAGCATGTCATAAACCTGGGCAAGAAACTTTCCAAATTTGCGTACACCAACATGTTCAGCCATCTCGAGGCAGGAAATCTTGCTGTACTTGGTTCCGTCAGCAGGTAAAGGAGCATCACGGTAATCACAGCAGACAATTCTAGACTGCTCTTCAGGAATGCCATCTTCTTTCAAGTGTTCATTACCCCACTTGGTCTGGTTACGTCCTAGAGTAATACCGGTGACTTTGGCGCCGTACACCTTAGACGCGTATCGAGCCAATGTACCCCAACCACACCCTAAATCTAGCAATGTTTCGCCTTCTTTCAATTCGAGTTTCTCGCAAACCACGTTGAGCTTGTTGTCCTGCAATTCTTCGAGCGTCTCTTCCCGATTGATGTCGCCGATAATTCCCGAAGTGTATATCATTCGAGGACCTAAAAAGAAAGAGTAAAAATCGTCACCACGGTCATAGTGATCACGAACCTGTTCCTCATCCTGTGAGCGAGAATGCATAATCACTTCAGGGATCATTCCTAACAAGAAATACCTGAACAGTCCCCACGTGAACCTGAACGTGGCCCAGTCGTGCTTGTATTCCAATACATCCAAGGCGTCACCCTTGAAGTCTACCTTGCCATCGATATACAGTTCCTGGAAAGTGTGAAGAGGGATTTTCGAACCTTTCCAGTGTTCCTCGAGTTCCTTATCATTGAAGCTAATATAATCGGTAAGCGGTTTGCCAGGATACTTGACTTTCTCGTTAAGTCTGGGTGACATGGACGAGCGGAAAAGCCAGTAGGCCATCAAAAGCGGCAGACCGCCAATTAGGAAGAGAAATCCAAAAACGAACTTGCCTCCGCCAATGAGGCGGGTCAGTACAGCGGGAATGCCGATCAGTATAGCGATCAACATATAGTTGTTAAAGTCGCGGCTGCCAGGGCCCTCGGCCGGCAGGGGGGCATTCTTGATAGCGGGGCTATCTGTAGTCCAAACACCGCAGTCATTAGACGCAATTGGCTGCTTTTCAGCTTTTGGCGTCTCTACAAATTCAATCTTCGATGCCATTCAGCTATAGTGATAATGCAAAAAACCGCTCAGGGGCTGTAGTCAAGTGGAAAGTGTTAAGACGTGTACAGTTCGGTTCAAGTCGTTTTGGGTAGTTACCCGGATGTTTAATTACTCCATTAGGCGAAATCGGTGAACCTAGCTTTCCTTATTATAGTGATTTCAGCGGTTTTTGGCGCTGTTATTTTGCCTTGTGTATGATAGCTGTGTGGTCGATCGAGGTGTCAGATGTCAGATGCTGATTACACGTACCTCGAAGATTTTGAAGATGATCTCGAGCCTTCGCCATCAGATGTGGTGGAAGAGTATATGGTAATGCCACTGCCGGACGAACCTGCACCGGAATTTCCTGTGAAAAAGATCAATGACAGCAGTGCTGGAGGCAGATCAGCTAGCGTGTCAAAAAAGAAGCTTGAGAAAGCACTGGATGAACAGTTGAAACTGAGTAGAGGATCAAGGATAATGCAGAATATGGGCTATATTGAAGGCAAAAGTTTAGGTAAGAATCAGAAGCCCGGATCGTTGATTTCGCCAGTTTCTGTTGAGATGAAAACAGGCCGGTCAGGTATAGGTGCACCTAAGGAACCATAATTATGAATTAAGTTACCACTAAAGCCACAGGTTTGTACATGTTTTGACATTCAGGGATTTATCTGATTTCGTCTCTGGTCGAGCTTTGTTTGAAACTCTTCTGAATCCATTCCAGATTCAAAGTAAAGAACAAGGGCGAGATCTTGCCACTCGTTAATTGGATATTGCTGTAATTCAAATGCTTTTTGTCTTGTATGCACGTCAATCCAACCCTTTTTCTTTGTTGTATGAGTTTTGTCGATCTTTGAATTGGCGCATATTATGAAGAATATATCCTTTGCTATCTTGGTATCAAATTGGAGCTCAGTGCTTACGAACATGCGTTCGAGCACTAATACAGCGCCAATGAAATCATTCTGAGCAAGGCAGCCTTCAAGCATTGACCTGAACAATTTGTATGATCCGTTGATGTTCTGCTCATTGTAGAATCTCAGCAATTCATCTACTGAAATCAATTGGTCATGCGGTTGAATGTTGTTCAAGTAATAGTCAGATATCGATACCCATAAGAGTTTGTATGTTGCCTCATCGATTGTTGCATAGTTGCTAACAATGTCTTGGTACACAGTTTTTATATATTGGTGTTTTGAGTCCTTTATTGACTTTAAGAGGATCATTCGGTATATTTTTGGATTGATTTCAAGTCCGTTTTGAATTATTCTTGATGGTATTGACAATGCAAGGGCATAATTATTGCTCTTCAATGCTGTATTAACGATCATTATATAATTCCTGTCTGTGAGTGGCGGCAAATACAGCAGATCATTGTTTTCGTTTCTTACAAGTGACCGCGATTGCTTATTTGCATGTTCTAGCAGTTCAAGTATCTGCAAAGACAAGTCCAGATTTATTAAAGACACTTGCTGGAATGCGGTGTCGAACTGGTCAAACGATTCTTTGTTGTGTATCGCGTTAATGAGTTTGCTAGATATCACCGACCGTCTGACGGCTTTCTTTGCTATTGCATACCAGGCTGTCAACACCTCAGGAGATCTTGTAACAGGCTGACCGTTCCCTATACTTTTCAATCTCGCACTGTACACACTCTGCTTGTTACCGTATGCTTTTAGCAGATTTTGGATATTCGCAATTGAATCTAGTTGTAGTTGATTATTTGTCAACTTCGCAAACTTTTCTGCGTTTGAGAGGTCCTTGTATTTGAGCAGCATTCTGAACAGATCATTGTTCCCTTCAGGCAGCCATTCAACGAGTCTCCGATTGCGTTCAATTTCGTACTTTTTAACCATTTCTTTGGCAATTGAACCTCTAAATTGTGAACTCACCGATCGTGCTATTGAATCAATTTTAGAATTAAGTATGTTGTTTCTGTATGCACCTCTAATCGTTAACCGCAAACCGATGTGACTCCACCAGTCATCTTTCGTTTTAATCTCATTGTACAATTTCATTGCTCGCTTTTTGTCGATTCTTTGTATTAAAAATAAATATAATGAACAATAGTCTCGGTATTTAGCTAAAACATCAATATCTCCACGTTCTTTCAACCACACATCGCCAATAGTGAGAAAACATTTGAACCGCAGATCAACAGACATTGGCCTAGTCAATCTCATCAACTGAACATACTCTTGATCTTTCAGTTTTAGTGACTCTAACTTTGAAACTGCTTTTAAATGATCAATCAAATTTTCATTGATACTCTTACTTTTAATACATCGCTTAATTACAGTTCTAAGTTGCTGAATCGCGGCCATCCAGTCGAAATCTAAGTTTCTCCAGACATCCTAGACTCTCTTTACGTGAACGTCCTGTGTTTGGCAAATTCGTTTCTGCTCATTTATGGATTATGTTTGATAGAATCATAAAGAACAATCGCTTTTCCATTCACTTTGCTGCTCCGTGTCCGGGGCCCATTAGCAAGTGACGGCTCGCTGACTAGCGGCTCCTCTTCTGTTTGCCCAGCGTTTGACCAGCTGCAACATCTCAAAGAAACATTACAACAAAGTATTGCTCGTTTACGAAATATGCACTCATCTAACGCTTTATTCCCTTTGCCTGGTGGCTCGTGAGACAAAGCTGTCCTCATATCATCCGATAATGCTATTTTCGTCAAATCCACTCCCGCGCTGTAAACTGTCGGCGTTACATAATTGCTGATATCTGCTTTACTTTGCTCAACTGACTGCCCTACTACGTTCGTGGTTCTAGTGTCACCTTTACTCGCAGATGTAGCAGCCGCAACCGCTTCAGTGGGGTTCAACTCAATGTACGGCGTCTCCAGATAGTATTCCAGCAGACTGTCGCTGTATAGCGCACCATTTTCTTTTCCTAGCGTTATATCGGTGTTGTCGACACACAAAACTGAACTAGCTGGCGCTCTAACGTCTACAGACTTGTAAGTTGCATCATCGCAGACCGATTTGCCTTTGCCAACATACTCTGTGCCGGTGCTGTACTCGCCACTACTTGCACAACTCGATATAGAGTACGTACGAAGAAGCATGCTTGTCGCATCGCTTGAACTAGACCTTAAACTGACATGATATCCTGCTGTTAGGCAGTACTTCCCCAGATTCGATACTGGCAGTCCTTTCCTACTTCTAGGCCCATATGCCTTGAAACCATACTGATTCATCATTGCAGAAACAAATAAAGTCACAAGTCGTTTTATGCATAATTTTCATAAAGCCTGAAAAGCATATACGTGCGAACACTCTACCATATAAGCATTCCTTACAGAACCATAGCATATATTAAGACGAATTAAAGTTTACAGTTACAACTGCTTTTTGTCTTGACGTTGACAGTCGCTCTACAAAGCGCTTTTTGTCTAAGATCGCAGATTGACAGTATTATTCCTCTATCGTGCTTACATTTTCTTTTGTTCTTTAGTGCATACTCGCCAGGTGCTTTGCTTTGACTGTATTAGACACTGGCTATGAGAAACCTTAAATCAGGAGGTTTCGATTAACCTGACCATTCACACTTCGACAATATGTTGAAGCAGAGTCGTGCAGGTTTGCGCAGGTTCAACGGCACATTTCGCCACATCTCTGCTACCAGAAAAAAGTCTACATACAGAAGACCAATTGTACCTCTGCGTTTTAGAAATGGTGTCATTGGTGCACTGGCAGTAGGCGGTATTGTCACATTCAGCGTCTACTACACGTACGCAGACGCTGCGTTCCACAGGTTCGTTTCCAGCCCGCTCGTGCGGCTACTACTCGATGCAGAATGCGCACATAGATTCGCTATAGAAGCGTTGAAATACAGAATAACGCCATGGGAGCATTCTGCGCCGCCGCCGAACCTGGAGGTAAAGGTTTTCAATAGCACCCTCGACAGTCCCGTGGGTCTGGCTGCCGGGTTCGACAAGAACGGCGAGGCAATTGACGGACTGTTCGATCTCGGATTCTCGTATGTCGAAATAGGATCCGTAACGCCTGAACCGCAACCGGGGAACCCCAAACCGCGCGTCTTTCGTCTGCCTGAGGACCGCGCCGTTATCAATAGGTACGGCTTCAATTCCGACGGCGCCGTGAAAGTGCTCGTCAGACTGCGCCAACGGCTATACGGGTACTACCGTACACACAGTGGCATTATGCCGCGCAATAACTCATTGCGATCGAACAGACTGCTCGCCGTGAACCTTGGCAAGAACAAGACGTCGACGGACGAGGCAGCCGACTATGTCCGCGGCCTGCTGACGCTCGGGCCTTATGCGGATGTAGTTGTTATCAACATTTCAAGCCCGAACACGCCAGGTTTGCGCGATCTCCAGAACGAGTCTCGACTGAAGGCGCTGCTGGACCAGGTCCTCGAGGCGCGTAGCCAGCTGCCGTTCCGCATACCGCTGTGCGTGAAGATCGCACCAGATCTTTCTATTCCTGAAGTCGAATCTATTGCGCATGTTCTGCGTAGCGCCAAAGTCGACGGCGTTATTGTCGCCAACACAACCGTGGCTCGTCCTGCTACATTGCGGTCTGAGCCTGATCTCAAGGCCGAGACCGGCGGGCTCTCGGGGCCGCCCCTGAAGGAAAAAACATTGTCGGTGCTGCGTGTGCTACGTAAGAATATCGGCAATGATATCACTATTATTGGCTGTGGGGGCATCAGTTCGGGCAAAGACGCTATTGCGTACGCCAAAGCTGGTGCAACATTTGTGCAGCTTTACACATCAATGATATATGGAGGAGCCGGAACGGCACTCAAAATAAGGGACGAGATAGCTGCCGAGCTGAACGGCAGGAAGTGGATGGACATTATAGGTACCGAATAATGCTCAGAGATCGACCATATCGGTCTCTGGGTTGAATCTATCGTATGCGTCCGACTCAATGTCCTCATTGACGGATCGCGCGGTGCCGACGGCGCTCCCGGCGGGTATGTGGTGTTCGAGTTCGAGCTCGGCAATTCGCTTCATGGTTCGCTGATAGATATAATAGGCCACTGACAGAGTTATAATTATATTTAGCACGATATACATCACATGTATGAACTTCGATGATGCGGAGGTGTTCTCGCCAATTGCCTCCAGTTCTGCACCACTAAAAGTGTACGAGAAGATCTTTGGTGAGGCCATAATAGACGCCAGAATGAAATTCTTAAAAGAAACAGAGGAGATCGCTGACAATGCGGCGTTCGATACCGAGAAAGGCAATGGACAGAGGCGGATGAGGAAGAGCAGGAAAAGACCGTCGTACTCGAGGGTGCGATTAAACGCCTTAAACTTCTTGTTGCTTTGTAGAAGTCTTTCGGCAAAGTCACGTAATAGGAAACGGTAGAGCAAGAACGTAACGGCGGCGCCAATAATCGACCCGATGGCGGCGACAAACCAGCCTTTAAAGACGCCGTAGACTACACCGCAAAGCGTGCAAGATGTCGCATAGCCAAGCACAGGCGGACACGACACGACCATCAGTATAGCAATCATGAGCGCCCATCCAAAGGGTTGTTCGTTCCACCAGGTACGTAGAGGGCTTAGAGAGCCTAGAATGGTCTTGTAATAGACCAAAAAGAGCACTGCTAGCACGAATCCAAACGTACCAAAAACAGTGACAAAAGCGAGCTGAGCAAGCGACATCTTCTTGATAGTTTTCGCAAACGACTGTCCCACAACTTGCAACGAGCCCTTAAGCCCGCGACGGCGGAAATCGATGTTAGACAGCTGGTCTAATTCATCCAGCTCGTCTTCAGTATCGTCCAGATAGATGGCGGAAGGAGACATTGGTAGAGGCTAAGTTGCACCGTTGGGAGTTGCTTTATGCAGTAAAATCAGATAAAGTGGTGTGGCAACTGGCGTCCTGGTCAAGAGTAACTACAGAACCATCTGCGATCCTTTTCTCTGCCGCGAGTGACCACCATAACACTAGGACCTGTACTGATCATGCCATTGGACGACGCGCTGCAGAGCCAATGCCTTAAAATACTTAACGACTCTAGTCGTGTCGAAGAGGAAAATTTAGAGCTGGTAGAGGATGCCGTGCGCGCTGATCTGCGGCGTAGTGGCGGCCCGATCTCGGATCAGCAGGTAGAGAAAATAGTGCTCGAGCTGCTATGGAAGCACCACGAGGAGTCTAACAAGGCTGAAACAGAGCTAGAGCCGGAAATAAAACCTGTAAAAAAGACACAGGTGGCGCCAGTCGAATCTGCAAAGTTGGTGGCAAAACCAGCTGCTACAGAGCCGATCAGCGACTTGCATTACATCGAGCAGTCATTGCAGTACTGGAATCCGTACGACACAACGGCCAGTCAGTACAACTACGGTGCTTACGCAGATGCAAACGCCTATGGGTTTGACGGTAGCGAATCGTCAATGTACTACCAGCCAGATATCACAGAACAGATACCGCAGGGCGATCCGCATGATAGTATACGCAAGCTCTACGGCGTGACGAGCAGTAATGCTGAGCTCGATCGAATCTTGGAAAAAAACCAATACGAGCTGCTTAGTACAGCGAATTATATCAGTTCGCAAGAACGAACGAGTGTCGGATCTAGACCGATAATTGTGGACCACAAGTCGACTATTTGCCGGTACTTCCTGTCTAGCGGGTCCTGTGCGCGCCCGGACTGTCACTTCACACACGATTTGTCTACAGTTTTCTGCAGACATTGGCTTGCTGGTCAATGTTTCCTAGGGAACCAGTGCGAGTTTCTGCATTACATTTCTGACAGTATTATTGACGATGTGGCGCTGATAATGAACGCTAATCGTCCGAAATCACATCAGCTGCTGCAGACCACCGACCCAGGCTATGTCCCTATAAATCTGGCCGAATTCCCGCAGCTGGGATCTACTGCGGCAAAACCATTCGATATCAGTTCTATGCCTACACTGAACAGTACGTTTGGCGACGATTTCCCTTCGCTGTCCGATAGCTTAAAACCAGCGAAACCGCCGCGAAAACCTGCAACTATCGCCGAAGTGGTCGCGTCTGGTCTAGGAACTTCAGTTAACAAGCTGCGCATACCAATGAGCATGAGTGCGAAAGCTGGAAAGCCAGGAAAGAAGGCTTGTAAGACCAACCGGCCGAATATCGCGGCGCCGAAAGATATCAAGCACATAGAGGCTGGACTTGGAACGAGCGCGGTATACTTGAGCAATCGTGCAAGCGCCATTGAGCACGGGAAGAAGCGAAACCAGTACTTTCAGCAGGCTGCGAAGGCGTATAATCGGGGCGACAGTAAGGAGGTCAAGCGACTGAGTACCCTCGGCCGACAGGAGGACGAGGCTATGCGCAGGGCGCATCGTCTAGCAGCCGAAAACATTTTTGATGAAAGGAACAAGGAGCTGTTACATTCGCAGTCGGACAGATTTGTGGATCTACATGGACTGCATGTTAACGAAGCACTTATATATCTGGAAGAGCTGCTCACACAGGCAGAAGAAGATAAAGAGGCTGAACGGAAACCTATTTACGTGATAACGGGGTCTGGGCATCATTCGAAGAACCAAAGGGATAAACTAGGTACAGCAGTAAAAGGGTGGCTGGACGACTGGAACTACAACTGGCAGGAGTTTGGCCTGCACGACACATCTAACAGCTACGGCGGAGTCATAGGGGTAGATCCATGGAGCCATTCATGAAGGATAAATATATATACATGACATTCGCACCACAAAGTAGGGCAGCAGTTAGCAGGTGGCGAGGAGCGAATTAGCTGATTTAGCGATTTTGAGATTGCGATTGCATCAAGGCAGCATTCTGCTCCTGGAATCGAGCACCTACGCGTTCACTGTGTTTCATGAACTTGTCGGCACATCGTTCAAGGCAGGTATTCTCCTTGGAGTTCAAGGTGTTGGAGGTGAAGTCGTTGATGCAGTCGGTGAAACACCTTTCTACTAAAGACGAGTACAGACGCATGAAATCTTTCACTTGTTTCTTTTCGACGACCTGCTGGAACGCCTGCTGTTCACGGAGATTAAGACCGTCCATTGTTGATTGCTAGTTGGAGGTGGGTTTGGCTGGTCAAGGTGTATAGGTGCGAAATTTTGACAACTGGGTAAAGTTGCAAAACTCTAATTCCCAATTAAGTAAATTGCACGGTTGTTCGACTACCAGCAACATCGACACTCTGCGTTTACGTCTTATGATGCGCCAGTCGCTCGACGATCCGGATTATGATCCACTCGTGGATTTGTCTGAGATATTTAGTGCAGAGAACTCATTAGATGAATTATCAGAGGTTTTGTCGTTGCTCAATGACCGTGAAACTGCATTGCGTGAGACAATGCTCGGTCTGTGGGCACGCAGCGTCTTAGCCTCCTCCGCCGTCGACTGCGCCGCCATGAAAACATCGCTTAATGCTATATCAAAAGATCTAAAAAACCTTGAATCACATTCAAATACTGTCAAAGGTAATATTAACCCTCTCACAGTCGATATCACGCTTTTGGACCGCACGAAGTCCAACCTCATAGAATCCACTACCGCACTACGGAGACTTCAAATGCTTAATACTGCATACAACATGCTCATGAACTTACGCGAGACGAAAAAGTATAAGGAAATTGCACAGCTCTTAGGCGCCGCTGTTGAACTGGTAGAGTTCTTTCGACCTTACCGAGCAATGAGCCAGATTTCAGAGCTGAGTAAGCGCGTGTCGCAATTGCAGAAGTCCTTTAGCGACCAGATACTCCTAGACTTCCAGAATGCGCTTTCAGGGAAAGCCCCAGATCTTGTTAAACCCAACTCAAATACGCTATATGAAAGCTGTTTGGTTTTGAACATTCTCAATGATGACTCCAAGGACCAACTCATCAACTGGTTTTGCGACCAGCAGCTGAAGGAGTATAACCGCATATTTGATCCATCAGACGTTGCCGGCAGCCTCGAAAACACTTCACGACGATACTCTTACATACGACGTATTCTGAACTCGTACTCTGAACAGTTCTCACGGTTCTTTTTGGCTGAATGGAATGTCGGCGAAGAACTATGTCTAAGATTCTGCATCAAAACACGCGACGACATTAAACAGGCACTGCGAAACGTCGGTTCAGACGTCGACGTCAACCTTTTGTTATCGGCTCTACAGGAAACACTTGAATTTGAGCATTCTCTCGACTCTATCTTTTCCGACTCCCGTAACTCGTTCGACACAGACACTGATAAGTCTGCGTTTGATAGAATCATCTCCGAGGCATTCGAGCCATACCTCAATGTGTGGGTCGCCTCGCAAGATAAAGTCATTTATTCTATGGTTTTGTCGTACAAACAAGAGAACCCTTTACCGGCACCTCCTGATGAACACGATACTGTCACGGACAATATGGCTGCTCAAGATCTCAGCGTTATCGAGTCTTCCGGAAATCTGTTCATATACTACCGCAAGATCCTGAACCAGGCGTCGAAAATGTCTACAGGATCTGCACTGCTAGACCTCTACAAAGTGTTTGTCGAAAGACTAAAACAGTACTCAGAGGTTGTACTGATCGGCTTTATACCGAAACAATGTTCATCAAAGGAAGACTTGAAACTCGTGTCAAAGATTATACGGACAGCTGACTACTGTTTGCATACCACAGACCAGCTGGAAGAGAGAATGAAAAGCCGAATTGACAAGGAGTACGTGAATAAAATCTCTTTTGACACTGTTCGTGATGCGTTCTACAGCGTCACAAACTCGGCACTGAAGAGTCTGTCGGACTATTTTGAAGCCGGCTGCCAGCCGTACTGGAAGGAACTAGCTGCATATAACTGGTCTACTATGAAACAGGTAGGCGACCAGAGCGGGTATGTAGGCCCGCTTGTGGCTGCTATGAACTCGCGTGCCACAGATACCTTGCTTTACTTAAACAAGGACATATACATACGGTCGTACTGTGACAGAATTGTCGAATCGACGGTCACACAGTTTACGGCGAACATGCTAAAAGGCATCCCTTTGACGGAAGTTGCAGCAGAGCAACTGTTGCTTGATCTTTACGTGATCCGCGGGTGTCTGATGAACATTCCACAACTGGCAGGGAAGACCATGTCGTCTCTGTACGAGAAGCACGTCAAGAAGGCGCTGAATCGTATTGAGATTGTACTGAAAGTGATACTAACGTCTGCGTTCCCCCGCGAGGGCCTTATTCAGAACTATGCGTTTCTAATAGGAGACTCTAGCGCGGCGAACTTCCAGAAGATCCTGGAGATCAAAGGGGTGCCGAAGAGCGACTTGAAACCGTTTCTGAAACTTTTCGAGACGCATATAGCGGGAAACAACGAACTGGTGAAAGAGTCGCCCATTATGAGCTCAATAGTGCTGCCGAAGACGAATGAGCAGCCTGCACACGCCAGTTCGCATACTCGAGTGCCGTCGCTGAACTTGTCGAGCAGTACGCGGTTTGAGGGCCTAAGAGACTTCAACTTCAAAGCAGAAGTCGAGAAACTGGCACAGCCGAATGGTACAGCTAACAAAATTAACGAGAACTTTAAGCGAATGTTCAAAAGAGACGGATCAGCATCTCCTAGCTCGAACAGTTCGCGGCAGTAAGGGGCGACTGGTAGGACCTCCCAACACCCACTCACCGACTTGACTATGGTAAGTGGCCCTTACAGAGGAGAAAATAACCGCGACTAACGCCAATAGGCTGAAAACGAATACCGGATTTCGCTGTCGTCGAAACCGTCGGTTCTAATAACATTTTTAGCATTCAGAATAGGTACAGTAGATATGCAGTGGGGTTAAAGACACCTTGACTAACATTCACACAGCGTCGCTGCTGACGTATCTCCTGGGACTACTGTTTACGTCCAACTTCGTCTTGGTATTTATTATTGTGATGCTTCTGCTGGCGGCAGATTTCTGGTACACGAAGAATGTGGCGGGACGATTGCTGGTCGGTCTACGATGGTGGAACGAGACGTCGGAGGAAGGTGAGAGCATATGGGTGTTCGAGAGCGCCGATCCCCAGCGAGAAATGAATGCTACAGACTCTAAATTCTTCTGGACAACTTTGTATCTTAGTCCGACTCTATGGATGATTTTGGGACTTGTGGCGATCCTGAAGTTCGAGTTCATATGGCTGACCCTGGTCGTCATTGCTGTCTCGCTCAGTCTCACTAACACTCTGGCTTTTGGCAGATGCGATAAATGGAGCAAGGCTACAGGAATTGCTAACGGTATATTTGCGAACAGCTTATTACGTAATTTCGGTGGATCCTTGGTTTCAAGGTTATGGTCATAATATTATTGGCGTGAGGTTTTATGTAAGTGTAGGTCTAAGCATAGCCAGGGCCGCTTCCAGTTCTTTGACTGCAGTAGCAGCGTCATCGTAGTTCAACGCCGATATGGCGAACTTTGCGTGTTTCTGTGCAAGCTTGAACGTCTCTTCGTTTTGAATTACTGACTCAATTTGTTGGTAATTGGTAGCGGGTGCAGGAGCATGCGGTTGCGCTATTTTGGCGGAAGAGACTCCTGGAGAGACGGTTGGTGAGATAGGGGGAGAGGCACTAGGAGCGATAGGAGCAGAGGCATTAGGAGCGATAGGAGGTGCAGCACTAGGAGTGATAGGGGGAGAGACACTTCGCGGAAGAGTATTTGCTGGAGTTGTAGGTAACTGAAGGTTGCTAGCAGAAACTGAAGGCAGTGTTGGTAGAACCTGTTGCGTATCAGAAACTGGCGGAGAGTTCAATGAGATATTGCCTAAAGAAGGCAGGTGTGAGGACGGTTCCGAGTCTGGTTGTGTCAAGGCGTTGTCAATCGCAGACTGTACTTCTGTTTCGTCTACGTCCGACTCCACTTCGTATATGTTAGGATCTTCTCCCTTGCTCAAGGCTTTCAGAATCCGCGTTGCATGGAACTTGCAGTACTTGATCTTCTGCAGAATTTCTGAATTGAGTGTGGCGTTCGGATCGTCTTCAGGTAAAAACACTTTCAGCACCTCAAAAAAAGACGCGGCTGCGCGGAATGCAATAGCGGTCCGCTTAGACGCCTTGTGTGACTTTACCTGAAGATCAGCTGAATCCAGGATGCGGTTAGCGAACATCTCGACATATGCTTCGGCGGCCATATCGTCGTTAACAATTGAGGCGTAGGCATCGCTGGCCTTGAGGTGCAATTTTTCCTGTTCGATTGTATCTAGGAGAGCCGTAGTGGCGGTCATAGCTTCAGTGTCGATGGTATGCAGCTTGTTCGCGAGAATCTGCTGTACGGCAAAGAGCTTGCAGTAGTAGGAGACTACGGGCTCTGAATTCTCAAGTTCCTTCGCCCGCGTAATGAAAGGCTGCACAGCGGCCAGACTAGATGGCAGCGACATTGTACAGCGCTTTGAGGACCCCGGATATTTGGCAGACCGTATGGTTGGTGGAAGGTAAGTGCCATTGACTAGGGGTCAACGAGGGTCACCGGTACCCTGCTGGCGGGAGCTTGGGTGGTTGGGCCTTTTAAAAAGGCAGCACCTGCTGGCCTTTATAACCTTCAAGTCCGAATCAGGTAGCCAAAGCCGCTAGACTGCTGTATTTTTATATTTTGAAGGCATGAAATTATTGTTGCTGAGCTTTGTTGCTCTTGTATGCGCTGACCTGTACAGCGCGGGTTCTGGGGTGAAATCGCTGACGCCCAAGGACTTCACCAGCGAGGTACTGGACAACGACGGCGTGACTATAGTGGAGTTCTATGCTGATTGGTGCGGCCACTGTCAGAACCTGAAGCCGACTTACGAGAAGCTGGCTAAACGGCTAAAAGGACTGGCGACGGTAGCTGCTGTGCAATGCGATGCCCCCGAGAATCAGGAGCTGTGTTCTCGCCACGGTGTGCGCGGATACCCCACGCTGAAGATCTTCCGCAAGCCGAAGAACGGTAAGCGTGCGGTGCCTGACGATTACCGCGGTGAACGATCTGTTCCTGCGATGGCGAACGCCGTTATAGACAAAATACCGAACCACGTCAAGTACATTTCGAGTCTGGCTGAAGCGAAAGCGTTCGTCGATGAGAACGTCGTGGCAGTTTTCGCGCACAAAGGTAAACCGCTCGTACCTGCGATGTTAAAGGCGCTTGCTGTTGATTTCCAGGAAACTCTGCCTATCGGCGCCACCAAACCCAAAATCCTCTCGGAACTGCTCGGCAAAGACGTCCCGGACAAGTCGCTAGTCATATTCAGGAACGGTCAGCCGTCCCTCTACGACGGCGATTCCTGGAAACGCGACAGTATCCACAGCTACCTGTCAGAACAGGCTGCTGGGAAGATTGACGACGAGCTATGATCAATATCTAGCCAAATGCCGGCATGTTACAGTACTCTAATACAATCTGCCCATTATCCTGCTTGTAGAGATCGTACAGGTACCCAATAGAGTCTGTCAGTCTAGGGCTGAACGAGGACGCGATATACACGTGGAGCGGCTCAGTCATCTCCATATCCAACTTCTTCTTAAGAAACTCAATAATCCGGCTTAATGGTTGATCGTACGTCACCTTGTACACTTGCTGGTTAAGTGCCCGCGTACTGCCAATTGATTTGAACCGCACTGTCACCTTCTCGGTCATGTCGATGTCTAGGTTCACTGCTGCGTAAACTTCGCCATTCAACCAGCGCTCTACATTTCTTGAACGATGAAATGTTCGTGTGTTTACAATGTTTTAATTTACGAAACTAATAATAAAATTATTATTGTTGTTTGATCCAGAAGGATTTGTACGCGTCCGTTGCCAGATCAAACGTTATTGCCTATAAGGTTGCAGACGACGTCGCAAATCCACTAAATCGATCGATGGGCAGAACCTAGTAAATCTCGAGACTACTTTAGTTAGATGATAGACACTGCAAATGCAGTTTAGCCGTTTCTGAGCCGTTTAGAAATGAGATATAAGTTCATGGCTATATCACATGGTGAACTTTATACCAACTAGATTAAGTCCACCCACCTGTACGACATGCGGCATCCAACTATCACTGTGCATGTCAGCACACCCCGTTCAAACACCACTCAGCTGAAATTCCTTACTAAAAGAAGAACGACATCCGCTTATGTGATTTGATTATGAATTGAGGTGAAAATGACATGACTATCATTGGTTGAGGCGATATCACAGATTAACGATGAAGCTAATTAAGATTAAAGTTTTGATGAGGTTGTATCCCACTTATTTTTTTCCTATCTTTTATTTTTCTATAACATATATACTTGCTTTATCTTCCACTCGTTTGCCGCACATTAACACTATGACATCTTCAGTAGTTGAAAAAGATACGGACATAATAGAGCCTACGCGGACGAATAGCAGCGAGGTGTTCGAGACAGATCAGCCAATCACAAAGACTAAGAGCTCTGTACTTGCTGATCTTGAGAGATCGATTTCCGCTGGCATCCACGAGGACACTGCACGCGCCTCTTCTAAGAAACGATACTTCATTCTGTTTATTCTTTGTTTATCACTGCTTGTTACTTCAATTGAACAGACTATTGTCACTACGTCTATGCCTGCAATCGCCGAAGACCTTGGCGGATCATCTTCACAGTACTCATGGGTCGGAACTATATATGTGATTTGCTCTGCCGCAGTGATCCCTACTGCCGCGAATATTTCTGAGATATTCGGCAGAAAAGTTGTCTTGCTAGCATGTTTAACTATCTTTCTCGTCGGTAGCGCAGTTTCAGGCGCTGCCACATCGATGGGTATGCTCATCGCAGGCAGAGCCGTTCAGGGTCTCGGCGGCGGCGCCGTCAACTGTCTATGCTACATGCTGTCTGCAGATATATCCACAATCAAAGAGCGTGGTATATACACGGGTCTGCTGGGCTCCACATGGGCAGTCTCATCGGCAATCGGACCACTGCTCGGTGCTGCACTCACTACCCATGTCACCTGGCGTTGGATCTTCTACATAAATCTGCCCGTCGGTGTACCTGTCCTCATCCTAATATACATGTTCATTCACTTGAAACACGAAAGTGTGCAGCTCAAAAAGGGTCTATATTCCCTCGACATTTTAGGCACCATCACACTCACCAGCGCTACTATCTTGCTACTCCTCGGTCTCTCCTGGGGCGGCGTCTCGTTCCCCTGGACGTCCGCCACTGTTATCTGCCCGCTCGTTTTCTCTGTCGTTGGATACACTCTGTTTGTGCTCATCGAGTTACACGCATCTCGTCCTGTCTTCCCCATGCGGCTGCTCAATGGACGCACTAAAGCCGCCGGGTACATTACTAACTTCTTCCAGGGCATCACTTACATGGGTCTCTGCTTTTTCTTGCCAATCTGGTTCGAGGCAGTCAAAGGCCAGAACACAATGCATGCCGCTTACTCGCTGATGTCCTTCGTGGTGCCAATTGGTTTCGGCAGTGGTATAGGCTGCGTGTTGATTTCGTTGCTCGGGTCCTACCAATTAATCATCTGGGTCTCGTTTGCCGCGTCTACGCTGTTCAACGGCCTCATGATCATGCTCGGTGTTGACTCAAAACCTGCATTCTTCTTCACAATTCTCGTCCTGCTCGGTCTGTTCCTCGGCGTCTGTTTCCAGACCCCTGCGATTCCGATCCAGTGCGTCATCGAGGATGAGGATGTCGGGCCATGTAATTCCGCCTATATCATGACAAAGCTCATCGGCATGTCGTTTTCTATCGCTATCAGCGGCGTCGCGCTCGCTAACGAGATGGACAGACTCCTTGATACCCCGACGTACGCTCCTCTAAAAGGTCTTGTCAGGGGCGCAGATCTCACCTCGGTGCTTGCTGACGGCCAGCTCACCTTCGCAGGCGAAAACGTCGACCTGGCACGTGAACTCTATGCACATTCGTTCACGGCGCTTTTTATCTTTTACACTGTCGTGTCAGGCATAGCGTTCTTATGCTCATTGCCGATCCAGAAACACGAAATGCCGGACAGAATCCAAAGTGCACAAACAGCGCTCTAACAAAATCTACATACTAATGACAATATAACACGTTGATTAAAGCAATTTATGTATATATATAAGTAGTCTATACGCGCCAGCTCTTAGGCCAGAAATCAAACTTTAGATCAACACCCCAGTCGGGGCTGATATACCTGCGGAGACCGTGGACTTTGTGGATGTTCATCAGTTTCTCCATCTCCTCAGGAGTAAAATCGATGATTTCGAGGTTGCTCTTGGCTCTATCAAGGTTGCTGGTCTTCGGAATGACCGCGGCGCCGCGAGCGACGTTGAAGTTGATCAGGACCGTGCCAGGACCCACATTGTGAGCCTTCGCAATCTCGTTCACAGTCTCGTCCTTAATCAGAGGAGCGCCAGCAGCACCCAGGGGGCTGTAGGCCTCAGGAAGAATTCCCTTGGAAAGACAGAAATCGACGAGTTCGGTCTGGGGCAAGTAGGGATGGAGTTCGACCTGGTTGGCGGCGGGAACGACAGTCGCTGAAGCCAGTAGCTCTTCGAGGTAAGGGATAGAGCAGTTCGACACGCCAATTGCGCGCGCCTTGCCAGACTTATACACCTTCTCCAAATCCTTCCATGTATCGACGAAATGTCTGTCAGGGTCAAAAGCGCGTCTGCCGTCAGGAAGTGTAGGCATTAAGTCCTTGCCATTGTCTTGCAGTGCTACAGGCCAGTGCATCAGATACAGATCGACATAGTCTAGACCGAGGGCTTCAAGACTACGCTCAATGGCCTTCTGAGGGTTTCTATGATGCACACTCCAAAGCTTAGTGGTCACAAACAAGTCCTCTCTTTTCACGACACCAGCGTCAATTGCTGCCTTGATACCGGCACCGACGTCTTTTTCATTCTGATACGCCACGGCGGTGTCGATGTGGCGGTATCCAATTCTGATGGCCTGTTCAGTAAACTTTGACGCTTCGGGGCCTGAAGCCTGCCAAGTGCCAAGCCCAATTGCAGGAATTGAGGCTCCAGTATTCAGTTTAAACAATTTCATAGCGGATGTAAGGTGAATTACAGGACGTGACAATATTACTAAGAGTATTTATATTTACTGCAGTGGTGTGGTAACTTTCAGAGCAGACCCGTTTATTGGACACCTGTGAACCTTGATTACAAATTGGCCGGAAGTGGGGGAGGAGAAGTTTCCGGGGGGTGATATAGTTGTCTCAAATGAGTATTAGGCATTGCGTTTTAGCGCGGCCTGGATCTCTGGTTTCTCTTTCTCCGTGTCGTAATCGGGACGCAGTAGCTCAAATCCCTGGGTGGCGCGGGTGTAAGTGATTCCGCCTTGGCGCGCCACTGGCTGGAGTACTGCGCAGTCGATGATGCTATGATCGGCGTTCATTGCATCCTCGCGAACGTGGAAATTAACGCCCTCGCAAATGCATAGAGTACCTGTCTGCTTTCCGGTAGACTTGGAGAACCATTCATGTGTGTACAACAGTTTCGCCTCTACGGAAAAGATGGATTCTGCGACATGGCTGGGTTTGACCTTGGTGGAGGGAGCTTCGGTGAGGCCCGATAAGTCCCATTCAGATACGTCTTCTGGGGCATTGGTAGACGTGTAGTTAGCGGCTTCAATGAAGAACTCGGAGATCACATTGATAGTGAGCTCCTTTGTCTGGAGAATATTCTTGCAGGTGTCCTTGAAGTTGCCAGATCCGCAGCTGAGGCCGATACAGAAGATTGGCGGGTCGTGGTTGACAACCGTGGTGTATGAGAACGGAGATAGGTTTTTGACGCCTGCAGCCGAGATCGAAGAGATCAATCCAATCGGGCGCGGTACAATGCCCGAAATCAGCAGTTTGTAATTCAAAATTGGATTTCTGCCTTCACCGTAGGGGTCAATTTCAAGCTTTTTGTGTGCCTTCCATTCGTCAGTAGTCGCTCCAGAGCCGGGTGTCCACTCAGGATGGGGGGTCTTTGTATAATGGAATTTGATGTCTGACTCAAACTCGGGTCTGCTTTCTTCCACTTTCTTGAAATCTGGATGTGGGTTCCTTTGGATGAGCTTTTCGATGCTGTTACTCATAATCGCTACACTATATTAATGGTGAGCAAGATTATGAGCGTGCAGCTGTATATATGCGGTCAGTCTGCGACGTTCCGCCTATAGACGGAACTGAAACTTTAATTGGTCTGTATATTCTAGGGTTACAAGGGTGCACATCAGGCACAGATAGAACATGATTACTTACAATATAGATAAACCCTCGCTTTCTGTCTACAGATATGTCGACTAGTTGACGCATTAATTAAGCCGCTTCTCTAGTTTATTCTGTGAGTTGCCGATATCGGAGTTGGCTGGAACTGTGACTTGTTACTAGCATATGTCACAAATAACCGATACGTGTCCGCGTTGATACTCAGTATGTTTGATGAATTCCACAGTGTATCACATATTTGACTTCCTTGATCGAATGTTTGTGGTAGAAAGTCGATATGCATGTGATGTTGTGGCATGCTTTGATTGACCAATATGAATGTAGCCATATCATTTCGAAGGTTGAATATGTACATACTCTTTCACAATTATGTGGCGCCTTGTGGATTGAAGCGATCTAATCGACTAAACATGTCTTACCGAAACTCCCTGTCTTAAATGAGATCTACATCGTATCTATCTTTACCCGTCAGAATTCTGACTGCCGGTAGTCATTCTGTTCAAAAACTGCAACGGCAGCTATCAGCTATAAACTTAGATTCCACGTGTACAGATGGATCAACATACCGTCTTTGCCAAAGCAGCCGCAACCTGAAAGCTACTAAGTGCTTTGTATCATTGGCTGAACGGCTTTTGCGGGTGGATAAAGTTATGGCTTTAGATCTAAATAGTAGCGGTTTGTCCATATAGCAAAACTCTCTGAGGTGTTCTCGGCATTGTTTGCTTAGCCGGTTGTCACAATACTGCCATATTATTAAGTTCCAAGTTTAACCAGCACCATCCTAAATAGTTATATGAACTTTCTCTGGATTTTTCAATTGTTTCTGCTGCTTTTTGTGATCAATGAAAAACAGTATGATCGATTACGCTACATTGTGGTACTTGTGCACACACGCAACGATGGCTGACTTGATCTCTGCTTCATTGGCAGTCATCTTTCCTCGGTATCAGTTTTCTCGACACACTAGCTCGAACAACTACTACGAAAAGGGATAAGCTTCTTTGATAATAGATTCCATAATAGATCTATTAGAAGATCTATTAATAGCTACATCTATTTTGAGTTATCCTGACTTTTAGTAACGTTAATATTGTTAAACTTTGCAGATACACTACACAAGAGCACAACATCGCCATTGACAGCTGAATGATGCTCTCTTTCTATAGCTATGCTATATACCCATGCTATTCATCTATATCATAGCATGTTATCCTATTGAAACTGATTAGTTTCATAATATAATAGCTTATCTATTAACTGGTTTCTCAACGAAGTTCAAAGAAACTATATTTTAAGCATTGGCAAAAGTCAATACCACAACAACATCTAACACGCTATAACCTTATCTGGCATACGACGTGCGCCTTGCCGAAACCCCCCTGTCAGCCCGGTCTGTCCTGCAGATTAAGAGCATGCCATTATTGACAAGCTATGCGACTGCTGATACAAGTTAATACACCAGACATACATACATAGCATCATGCGGTTATTGCGGACGCATAACGCTAGGAACGAGAATGGGCTTATCGCAAAGAGACTACTGTCCCGCCATTCATCCCTGACAATTTTAGCTGAATTGTTTAGACTAAACAACAAACTTTGTTTAGTCTGATATAATGTATAAAAGTGGCGATATATTCGAAGTTTCTCCTTCATACGGAGAATGCACACACTCACCGAAACGAAAACATTCCTGTGCGAGCCTCCTGTTACGACTACTACGGTCCACGGCCGTCTCTATTCGAGCGGTTCGGGCGTGGTAACGGCTTATGATGAGACCTGCGAAAAACAAGTCAAGTCTGTCGACGGATGGTACTGCTGCCAATGCTCTCCAACTGTTGTCAGCTACGTGCCCCGTCCAGACGACAACAGCCCTTACATCTGGGGATTCTACGAGGAGATCAGTGTCTCCATAAAGGTCGACGTCGATTTTAAAGTAGAATTGCCAGTCGTTGTCACAGTCGTCCCTGAAATTACTTCTAACACAGCTACTGTTGGGCCCATAACACCTACAAGTGCATCTATCGTTCATGAAAGCTCCCTTTCTGTATCTAGCGGATTCTCAGACACCGATTATTGCAATATAATGCCTCGGTACACGCCTGAAGTTGTCTATGCTGCAGCGTATCAGACAGTCAATAATGGTCCAGAATACATTGCTAGTGGCGCCTACAGAGATACTGTCATGCAAGTACTTGATGCAGAAGTAGCCAGTACTGGAATAACTATCAGCAGTGAAAGTTATCTAACAATCATCGAAGTCATGTTTTATATTAATGGCAGTGCAGATATTGTTGAGGTTTCATTTAACAGTGAAGCACATGGCTATCTGTTTATTGGACAAAATGCTATGTCATGTGGAGATATTCTCGAGATAGGCTCCGGCGGCTCCAAACATGATGCGCTGTTTGCAAATAGATGGAATATTGACGCCGAAATTGAAGAATTTAATTGGAATCCTGTTAGAATCGTTGTGGCGAAAACGTCTACAGAAAATAAAAAACGCCAACAGGATCTGCTTGATATTGCCATTCTGGGTAATTATACAATAATTGGTCAGTCTGCATCTGCATTACCAACTTCGTCAAGTCAGCCACATGAATATATCTCAACTGATTCTAACTTTGATATTTCCATGTCGTTTAGTGTTCTTGACGTTTTAAGTGTCTCCGATATGTTTACTGTTCCTAGCGCAACAACTGGCTATAGCACTTTCTCTCCGGTAGTTTCTAGCTTGGTGACAATCTCTGGCTCAGAAGCCGTTTCTAGTTCAGAATTCGTTTCTAGCTCTGCAATCAGTTCTAGTTCAGAATTCGTTTCTAGTTCTGCAACCAGTTCTAGCTCTGCAATCAGTTCTAGCTCTGCAATCAGTTCTAGCTCTGCAGTCATTTCTAGTTCAGAAGTCAGTTCTAGTTCTGCAGTCATTTCTAGTTCAGAAGTCAGTTCTAGTTCTGCAACCAGTTCTAGTTCAGAAGTCAGTTCTAGTTCTGCAACCAGTTCTAGCTCTGCAATCAGTTCTAGCTCTGCAGTCAGTTCTAGCTCTACAATCAGTTCTAGCTCATCTACGAAAGAAGTTCCTTTGGGTGGATGTTCTACTATACCATCTTCTTATTCATCAAATATATATGCTAATATATATGAGCCACTCATGGGCGCGGAATTAATCATTCCTGATGAAATTCTAACAGCCAAATATCGAACTGCTATTGCTCGATCGTTTGAATTTCCTGAACATGACCAAGGATCTCGCACATTTTCCATTCCGGATATCACAATCGGTTTCACTGCGTCCTTGTTTTCCTCAGCCATTGAAATTCTGTATTATTTGCAAATACCTGCTGGGACCGCTGACCGCTACACCATTGCATTTAACAGTGAACAGCCTGAAATTGAAATAATACCACTACTTGATGGAGTAGACCCGAATTTAGTTAACGATGTCATGAATGTATTCGAGGAATTTCAGGGGGAATTGAAAGCACAACTGGAAAACAGCTTCAACGTTTTCTTAATGCAGTCGATGGGTGCAATGAGCTGCGATAACCTGTATAATATTCCTAACCCTTCCGATGATGGTATTATGTTTGAGCTGAATAATGTTTCTCCAGATTTTACATTGCAGTGTGAACCATATGTTGATTATATAATCCCGATCAGAGCAGTGATTCTCTTTCAAGATAGTACTCGAGATTATTCTCTGGGTGCTAAAGTGTTTGAAGACCATCCAGAGCTTCTTCAAATCGTCAAAATCGTTATTTCAGCAAGTCTAAAAAGCGTAGTACATATCGAAATCTAATTCAATGAATATATGTGGTTAAGATGGGCAATGAGTTTTAATAAGGCAATGTAAATAACTGTAACAAGTGAGGCTACATGTGCTATTCTACCATCCATGGAATGGAGTCCATACCGCAATAACAATGTCAAAATCGTCAACAATATAGTAACTCGGAAACGACGTAGCACTGATGCATGCATGCTGTGGCACAATTTTGAGTTTGGTCCCGTAAGCAGGAAACGATGCAGTTGGTTCAGTAGCAGCCAGGATTCCGTGTTCTTGACTGAGTCTGGCCACGAACCAGTTATTGTATGGTTCAGTGATCACACGACCCCATCCTGGCAATTTTCCCGGTTCTCTGGCCAGCGCGATCACGCCGGCATTGATGAGTACTTCGCCAGGGGCAGAACCTCTGCCGGGGTACGAGGAAACTACTTCTGCCAATACGGAACAGGATATGTTCTTCTGCGTAATACAGCCGGTAGATAGCTGTTGCAGATCGCACATAGGATAGTTGCCAGCATGCAGTTCTAGGTCATCACTAGCATTTATTCCTGACAAATCGACGTTGTGATCGGCAACGTGAGCCGTAGGCGTAGCGCCAATTGATAGGCAGAGAGTCAAAGAAGAGTCAAATGATCGAATTATTTTCGCAGCTTCGTTAGCAGCAATAATCTCAGCTTGCAGGTACTTTTTCGCGTCCAATTGTCCCTCGGAGTTGTAAGAATGACCCGCATGACAGTATGTACCGTGGATATCAATGTACTGACGTTGCTGCATGCAATAGCCAATCAGTTCTTTAAGGGCATGGTCAGAGAGTTCTCTGCCTGCACGATGAGTACCCATATCTATTTTCAGAAAGATTGACCATTTCTGTAACTTTGCCACTGTCTTTGAGTACTCTACTAGGAACTTGAGCTGCTCGATGTCATCGATCATAAGCCTTAACGTCACCCTGCGGCTCCACTGGTCGGCAACCGGCACCCATGACTTCGAAATTGGCAGCCCATATAGAATATCGGTAATTGTGCCTTCCCTAATCATCTCCGACAGGCCTTCTACCTCTTTGAATGTTGAAACAACTATTCTGCTGGTTTGATTCTGCAGCTGCAGCCGTGTGCCTTCAACGGTCTTGTGGGTTTTCACATGCGCCCGGAATGATGCTCCGAGCGCTTTTGCACGATCAAGCATCGCACGGCTATTCGTCTCAAATGTGCCCGCATTGATCAAAAACGCCGGTGTAGGTAACTCATCGATGTGTTTCTGTAAATATTGTTCCGCCATGGTAAAAGGTAACTTCCGATCTGCCACAAGATCGAAGACAATCACAGTTGCCGCCAGCACAACCACTACAAATTATTAATTACATCAATGTTAATTTCTTCTATTATATTATTGCAAGTCGATTATTTATCCTGACCACGGTTATAGCGTGCTAAAGTATATATTCTTGGTACCATTAAGGTTTTCAGCCGCACGATCAACAATTGACATTGACATTACTCCTATCGGCAGGTCCAGACGAATCAATTTGCCGCCAATTATATCCTACGTGCTTCTTACTATGAATACATATGTTACAGATATTTTGCTGAAGTTCTTTGACTACGGGCTATATGGTATCGACCAGATCAACTCAGATGACTGACCACAATCAGGTCAATGCACCTCATGGACCCATCACAACAACAGGATCTTCGATTAAGTCAGAACCTTGTACGTGTCACTGACGATATCTTATAACATATGCCAGCAAAAGTTACTCAATGAAGGCGATAGAGTTTCGAATCCGCTGGGTTTCGTATCGCATTCTGCCAAAACACACTAGGGCGTCGTTTAGAAGCCTTCAAACCCTATATTATTAGCACGACAGGTACTAATCAGTGTTAGAATCGCCGGTTCTGTGGTCTGATGCATTCCACTAGTTAACTATGCTTGTTCCTATTTTTCGGATATTCTCAAGATTCTCACCATTGGCATCTTGAATCTTCGCCTCTTTTGCATCCACCAACCTGAGTATACTGTTCTCTCCTCCAATACCCAACTTCATATAGGACGCGCGTTCGTCTATAAGCAACCCCTCAAACACGATCAATGTGATCAGTGATAAGTTCAACGGGAGACAGAGTGTTATTGGTAGGGTATCGATTGTCAGACCTGTCTTTCGTGCGCCGTGATGCACAAGCAGATCCAGCGCGCCAGGAAGAGTCTCCCTGCGGTATTCCAGGCGTGTGTAGACGAGTTACGCTGAGTTGGCGAGTACGACAGCTTATCCATCGATGCGTCGAAGCTCTTCGACGATATTTTGCTCTAATCTGTAACACCATGCATTATATATCAGGCCAAAAATGGCTAAATTGAATGCGGTGCAGCAGAACAGGTAATGGACCATCCAAACCAATTAGTTTATAGGGTTAGGGTAATACAGTGCACAGTTTGTTTGCGAGAACCACCACCAATGTGCTCGTCTTTTACCACGCACGGCGCATAGAATAGAAAGCTAGCTGCTTTCTTTGGGGATTTCTTTTCGTTGAGAAATACAGCGGCTGAAGGGCTGTGCTGGTGATATTGATCGACTGGTTAGATAGACTGTGTTTTGACGGAAATGTTCTTCCTGAAAGATTTGTCGCTGAACCTGACATTGCACCCGTCGTATTTTGGGCCTTCGATGGAGGAGTATCTGCAGCACAGACTGCTGGAGGACGTAGAGGGTACGTGCACGGGTCAGTTTGGATACATTGTGTGCGTGATGGACCGTATGGGCATTGATGTGGGCAAGGGCCGTGTTGTTCCTGGATCTGGCGCGGCTGAGTTCGAGGTGAAGTATCGGGCGATCATTTGGCGGCCATTCAAGGGCGAGGTCGTTGACGGCGTAGTGACGAGTGTAAACAAAATGGGGTTTTTTGTGGATGTCGGGCCAGTCAACGTGTTTGTGTCGTCACACCTGATTCCGTCAGACCTCAAGTTCGATCCCACGGCTAACCCGCCCGCCTACAGCGGAGAAGACCAGAGAGTAGAGCGCGGGGCGCGAGTCAGGCTCAAAATCGTGGGCACTAGGGCCGATGTGGGTGAAATGTTTGCTATTGGCAGCATTAAAGAAGATTATCTCGGTGTATTATAAGCTACGAAGCTATGACGTACATGTCTTTTTCATTTCTGTTTGTTTCTGCGTATTTACAGGTTCGTCGTTATTGTAGTCAGTTCAAATGGAGGTCGCCTATCCGCAGCACTGTGTATACGTGCTTGCTTGCGATATGCGACACTTTCCTGTTGCGCTGTTTCTTTTTGGTAAGTACACGGAACGGCTCCTTTGTTTCCTCGATAACTGTTGCTTCGAGCCAGGCCTTCGAGGGATCAATGAAAGGGTCGCCCTGCAAAACGTAGTCCTGCGATCCAACCTGCGTCAATCTGTTAAGTTTCAGCCTGTCGCCTAATTTGACGTTCGTCAGCCGGAACGGCAGCGTCAACTGATCCCCCGGTGTAACAAGAAACCGCTGTTTGTATATGTGTACTGCTGCGTACAGCGATGGGGCGCTTTTCAGTCGCCCTACATCTGCCGTCTTTGTCAAGGAGTCCGGGTTCAGCCGCGGGACACTTGCCAGTGTCCCTAACAACCTCCGGGCGCCGAATAACTTCCCGTTCTGCAAAAATGACGATCGAAGCATTGTCAATCGATATCCTTGCGTTCAGGTGTAGTTCTTGCCGGGTGGTCAAGTGGGACACAAATTTTGAAACTTTACCATGCGTTGCTCGGATTGGTCAGTCTCCATCTACATCAAGGATCACAAAGCATCCTCCACATCGCACAGTACGATAGCTAGTAACTAAATCTAAAACTACTCATTTTATCCCTTCATTGATCTGTATATTTTACTGTTATACCCATCCTCCTGCATTCTACCAGCGGCTGCCCACACAAACCCGGGTCGTCCGAAAAAAAAACCTTATTTCGGAAACCACACTCCCACACCTTGAACCTGCACCCCCACAAGCTTTCCAGCCTATTTCTTCATATTTGTTGCAGCACCAAAGCACCTTTTGTGCTCTATTAACCCGCCAACTGCACCATCGAACTGCTGATTTCTTCTAGTTCGTACCCTCAGCGCTCCCCTTTGGCCCCCACAACAGCGATTCTGCACGGACCTTTCTGACCTCTGGCTTGACTACGCCCGCCCGGCCCTGCCTTCTACTTGCCTGTATACCGACTATGCCCACCCCGTTTCTCGGCGTATACACCGTCCTCTACGACTACGAGCCTAACACTGATCAGGAACTCCCGTTATCGGCAGGTGATTTGCTATATATCCTCGAAATATCAGAAGAAGACGAATGGTGGACCGCTAAGAAACATGCACCCGCAGGCCAAGACGAGCCGCAAGGTCTTGTGCCATCGAACTACATCCAGCCTGCGCCCGTAATCGCCACCGCAACTGTTCTCTACGACTATACCCCGCAAACAGAGGAGGAACTTGCCATACAGGAAACCCAACAGCTCAACGTCTATGACACCTCCGACCCGGACTGGGTGCTAGTAGGAAGTTCCGATAACGAGTACGGTTTCGCTCCAGCTAATTACCTGGAAATTTCAGATACAATACCAGCTCCGGAGTCAAATGGAACTTCAATTTCCATCACACCTGCCGCACCCGTCTCTGCCGCTGCGCCGGATCCCACAGACACACCATCGTCAGCGCTGGCAGCCATATCGTCAGCTGTCGCTTCCTCTGCGCACGCTCGCCAATCGCGTGCATCGTATGAGGAAAAAGACGACTATGAAAATGCTGAAGACGACGATGAACCGCCATACCTTCCTCCACGTGACGCCTCTACCGCTGCGGTGGCTTCACGCACCCACGACGACGTCTCTGATGATGACGACCAAGACGCTGACTTGCCACCTCCGAAACCTTCTCGCCCCACAGATACTGATCACGAACCATCTGCCGACTTTTATTCTTGGGACGTGCAAGAGATAGACTCAAAGGGTCGTAAAACCAAAGCCAAGTTCGGTTTTGGCAACAATTCCGTCATCTTCTCGCCAGAAGCTAAGAACAAAGCTCCTCAGCAATGGAGTATTTCTAACATTGTTTATTACAATTCTGAAAAGAAACACGTTTTTATTGATCTAAAACATCCAACTGCTTCTCTTGAACTTCATGCTGGAACAAAGGACGCCGCTGAAGAAATTATACAAACTATTCGCACACTTGTTTCTGAGGCAAAACCAAAAGCGCTTGACGAAGTCCTCAATGCAGCTAATTCTGGTAGGTACAGAGTAGGCGAGATCCTGTACGATTTTGATGCTCAGTCGTCCGATGAACTGTCAGCACGTGAAGGCGATAAGGTATTCATCATAGATAGCAGCAAAAGTGACGAGTGGTGGATGGTGAAAAACTCACTCACCGGCAAGCAAGGTGTTGTACCGGCTAGCTACGTTACTATCATCAAGACCCCTAAACCAGAGAAGAAACCTTCTACTACAGTGCCCTATGCTGATGAACTGGAAAGAGAACTAGACCACTCTACGTCTCGTGCCTCCCGACGCAAGTCCCATCAGAAAAAATCCTCATCTGAAAGGCATTCTCCGTCCAAGCCGTCAAAAGCGCGTGATCACCATGACTCCGCCAGTGAATCGCATTCTAATAATAAAAACTCCAAGGTGGACGGATACCCAGACCCTAATACCTTGCGAGAATGGACAGACAGAACTGGAACCTTCAGAGTGGATGCCGCCTTTCTAGGATATCAGGACGGCCTTTTCCATCTGCACAAGAAGAACGGCGTTAAAATTGCCGTGCCAAAAGAAAAGCTGTCCACTCCAGATATTGAATATGTCGAGAGAATCACAGGCCAATCTGTCATCTCAACAAGAAACAGTCCAATCAAAGCTCAGTTCACAGCCTCCAGATCCAATTCTGGTGTATCACCTGTCAAGGTGGGCCCACCTCCGCAGACTACTCGCCCGCCAGCCGATGGGTACGACTGGTTTGACTTCTTCCTTAGTTGCGGTGTAGACGTTAGTAACTGCCAGAGATACGCTCTCAGCTTTGAACGGGACCGCATGGACGAGGCAATCCTGCCTGATATAGATAATAGCGTCTTACGGACACTTGGCTTGAAAGAAGGCGACATCATAAGAGTTATGAAAGTCCTGGATAAACGATTCAACAGAACGAAACAAGACGAAAAAGAGACGAAAGAGTCATTGTTTTCTGGTCCTAATGGGCAGCTCAAGAATAACACAGGAAAGGAGAGAACGAAATCTGAATCAAGTTCCCCTTTGAGTACTGCCAATCCTACAGGAGGCACTAACGCTCCACCATCGCCGAAAAAATCGACAGCAGCGGATGCAATCGCTCTTGATACAATGAAGAAGCTGAACCTGCTGGATGATACCGTGGCGCCTACGCCTTCTCCGAAGACTGTACCACAGTTGACAGGTTCTATGCGTGACCTGGCCGGTTTGCAGCCGCCTTCAGGGATTTCTGCTGTGCCTACTGGCCAGTCAACATCCTCTTTGCCGCCGCCATTAATACCGACAAAGACTGCATCGAGCCCGTTGACAATGCAAAAAACACAACCGCTGGCTAGCCAGTACACTTCCTCTGTCCCGTCAACCGCGATGTCTCTGCCGCTGCAGCAGCCGGCTCCCACACAGCCGCTTCAGAGCCCGTTCACAGGCTATAGCGGTATCATTCCGCAAAACACGCAGGGCGCCATCGTCAATGGCCTGCAACAGCCGCAGCCAACTGGCTATGTCCCACAAGGTACTATGAATATGCAATACACCGGTATGCAGCCGGGTCGCGGAATGTCTGTACCGGCTGTCACAGGCGGAGGCTTGTACAACGGCAGTAGGATGAACTCTATGCCGATGATATCACCGCCAGTTGTGTCACCGAACATGGCAATGGGTATGCCTGTGCAGCAAACAGGCATGATGGGCGCACCCCTTCAGCAAACAGGCATGATGGGTGCACCCCCTCTCTCATACGGCATGCAGCCGACAATGACAGGCATGGTTCCGAACATGACCGGTTATGCGAACGGTATGACTCAGCCGGTCAATTACACTTTGCCTCCCGCTATGGTGCCGCAGACTACAGGTGCGCCAGTGCTCAGCGCGCCGGCGCGGCCATTACAGCAGCAGAAGACAGGCCCCATGCCTAACGTATCGTTCGGCACGAAACCACCGCCACTGAAACCGCAAAACACCGGACAGCGTGCCAATCTGGCGGCTGCGAGCGCAGAAAATCCTTTCGGCTTTTAATTCGAAGTTCTTTTTGTGTTATATATGATTTGCATGGACATGTGAACTCGTACTGTACCAACTGGTAGCTAAGCCGCACTTGCCCAATTAATGAGTTCTGATTGGCCACCACCAGTATATAACGGGATATAATATAGTGGTGAACCTCTTACTTCCCCACTTTTTGCCATCGATCGGTGTAAATAAACAATCTCGCTATTTCACCCATTTTGACCGATTGTTTTCATATATCTGCGACTATGGGTGCTTTTAATATTGAAGACCAATTGACGTTCTATGGATCATACCACAACAATAAGGTCAATGTGCTTATTCATATCATTTGTGTACCGATGATCCTTGCATCATCCATCTTGATGCTCTCTAATTTCGTTCTAACTGACTTTGTACCTCAATCGTCGATCGGAGCTTGCATTGCGGTTGTCGGCGAACGTGTACCCGGATTTGTCGACAGATCTATCATTGTTAACGTGGCGCAGGCGCTTCTTACCTTCCTGACCAGCCCTTTCGCCAATGCCGGGTTCTTGGTGGCTGTCATATATTCCACTTTTTATTGCGCGCTCGATTTTATGGTAGGGCTTATGTCGTCTTTGGCGCTCATCCAGGCATCTGTGAAAAGCGTCGAGCTCCTAGCCTGGGATAGCCGGACAGCGACCAAGTATGCTCTGATAGTCCATATCGCATGCTGGATCGCCCAGTTCATCGGCCACGGCGTTTTTGAAGGCAGGTCACCCGCACTTTTTGACAGCCTTCTCCAGAGTCTAACGCTTGCGCCGTTCTTCGTTGTCTACGAAATCCTGTTTAGCCTTGGATACCGCCGCGACCTCCACAAGCGCGTTATGAACAGAGTCGGCAAAAACATTCTTCAGTTCCGCAAGGCACATCCAAAACGCAGAAAAGAGTAGACCTCTAGCATGACGCCTCTCAGTCTCAGAAGTTCGTACTGAACGACACCCTGACTGAAAGTTTTTACGACAATAGTACAAATAGTTACAAATAACTGTAATAGTAGTTTTAGCTACATCCTAACGCTATTATCTGGAATATAACAAGACCCTCTAAGCGGAGTAGGAAGCAGTGAAGTCAGTAGTGATCTTCTTGAGCCTCTCCATGTTCTCGGGAGACAACTCGCCTTGTTCGGCAAGCGTAGTAAGGAAATCGCTCTCGGAGGACTTCAAGTGGGCAAGGAAGTCAGCCTCGAATTGAGAAACCTTGTCGACAGGGATGTTGTCAATGAAACCATTGACACCGGCATAGATAACGGGGACTTGCTCTTCGAAAGCAAGGGGAGATGCTTGCTTCTGCTTTAGTAACTGAGTAAGACGTTCACCACGGACCAAGGTCTGCTTGGTAGAGGCATCAAGATCAGAACCAAACTGAGCGAAAGCAGCAACTTCACGGTATTGGGCAAGGAAAAGCTTCATGGAACCAGCGACCTGCTTCATGGCTTTGACTTGAGCAGCAGATCCTACACGGGAGACGGAAAGACCGACATTAATGGCAGGACGGATACCCTTGTAGAAAAGTTCAGCTTCCAAGAAAATCTGTCCATCAGTGATGGAAATAACGTTAGTGGGAATGTAAGCAGAGACATCACCACCCTGGGTCTCAATAACAGGCAAGGCAGTCAAAGATCCACCACCAAACTTGTCGGACATCTTAGCAGCACGTTCCAAAAGGCGAGAGTGGAGGTAAAAGACATCACCAGGGTAAGCCTCACGTCCAGGAGGACGGCGAAGCAATAGAGAAAGCTGACGATAAGCAACAGCTTGCTTGGACAAATCATCAAAAACAATCAAACCGTGGCGACCGTTGTCACGGAACCATTCACCGATAGCAGCGCCAGAGAAAGGAGCAAGGTATTGAAGAGGAGCAGCCTCAGATGCAGTGGCAGCAACAATGATGGAGTACTTAAGGGCATCATTGTCCTCAAGGGTCTTTACAAGTTGGGCGACAGTAGATCGTTTTTGGCCAACAGCGACGTAGACGCAGTAGAGCTTCTTGCTCTCGTCACTGCCGTTGTTCCAGCGCTTTTGGTTCAATATGGTGTCAAGAGCGACGGCGGTCTTACCAGTCTGACGGTCACCAATGATAAGTTCACGTTGGCCACGTCCGACAGGTACCAAGGCATCAACAGACTTCAAACCAGTCTGCATAGGCTCAAATACAGAACGGCGGGGCAAGATACCAGGAGCTTTCATTTGAGCACGACGGTGTTCTTTGGCGTTGAGAGGTCCCTTTCCGTCAATGGGGTTACCGAGAGCATCGACGACACGTCCGAGAAGCTCAGGACCAACGGGAATGGAAACAATCTCACCAGTACGCTTGACGGTTTCACCTTCCTTGATCTCTCTGTCAGAACCGAACAACACAATACCGACTTGGTCGGCTTCCAAGTTAAGGGCCATACCCTTAACGCCGGAAGCGAACTCAACCAATTCTTCAGCCTGAACATTGCTCAGACCATGAACACGAGCAATACCATCACTGTTTACTTGTTAGTTTTCCGTTCGGTGAATAAATTTCTCGACTTTAACTAGAAGAATGCACACTCGAGAGCTCTGCAATAACTTTATCCTGCGGGTAAATAAAGTTACTGAGGCTTCGGTAGCCATGGTTCGGGAGGAAAAAACACCAGGGCGCTAAAAAGCCGGCCTAGGCGAGCAAGCAAATACCCCGAAGCAAAGAAGCGCAAGTGAATATTTTAAGGAAATGAAACGTCATTGTCAGATGCTTCATTAGTGGTGTAATACTAGAACTTGCGAAACGCGCATTGGAGGCGAAACGCGCTTTGGGGGCGGAATGCGCCAGGGGTAAGGCCGGGGTGCAAAGAAGAGCGATAGAAGGAATTGAAAAAAAAAACAGTAGAGTACTTACCCAACAGACAATACACGTCCAGTTTCAGAAAGAGCAGCGTCAGCAGATACACCGCGGATACGCTCCTCGAGGATAGAGGAAACTTCTGTGGGAGCGGGTTTAGCGTCGGCAAGGCCACGGCGAGCAACAGTGCGGGTCTAGTGTTGTTAGTATAAGTTGTCGCGAAAAGATGTGTGTTCTAGCAGTATATGCAGTATCTCCCTCCATAAACTTCCTGTTTCTGTAGGTAGTTACATTTTGAAAGCATTCGACCAAGAAAACAGAGCATTGGCACGTTCCGGCCAAAGTTGAGGCAGTGCAGCCGCTGCGGAGAAAGAGCTCAGGTGTCGAAAAGCCAGGAGGCAGAAGCTCGATAAACCACGGGCAATTCGTTGCACAGCGCGGACAATTCCGGGCGAAATGACACACAAGAGTGTCTGAAATGGAATTCAACCAGAATAGCATAAGAACTACGGGGTGTAGTGCCTTTGAAGCACAACAAGGTGTCGAAGTAGCCGGGAAGAAGGCCGGGAGCGCCGGTAAGCGCAGCAGGTAGAAAGCTCGGAGAAAAATACTACAATACCACTCAATCAATGTATACGTACCGAGACGGCAGAAGCGCGAAGAGCTCGAACAGCTGCCTGGCGAATAGCAGCACGGAACAACATAGTTTCTGTGTATAATCAGAGAGAAAAAAGGAACTGGAGAAGGAAAAGGTTGTGTGTGCGGATAGACACCCGGAGAGGGCCGGGTTGCCTTGACAACGGGTAATACCGTTTACGGTAAGCAGAATAGGCCAATCAGAACGCATACAAGCCTGATCATACCGCACCACTTTTTCTTTCAATTCACCTTTCTCCTACGCACATTCTCTTTACTGCACTATTATCGCCATGCTTCGATCCACTTTAAGCCGTTCCGTTGTTCGCGGTGTACGCCAGTTTGCTACAACCTCTGAGGAATTGCTTTTAAAGCCCAATCCCTCTGCTGCTGCTGCCTACAAAGCCGAGTTAGAGGCCGTCAAGGAGCATGCTGGCCATACTTCTGAGCTCTGGCGCAAGATATCTTATTACATTGCCGCTCCTGCCATCATTGCCGCAGCTTATTCTGCCTATCTTCATGAGAAGGAGCACGAGGAGCATCTTGCCCATATGCCCAAGATTCCTGATGAGGAAAAACCGCCAGAGTACGAATACCAGAATATTCGAGTCCGCGATTTCTGGTGGGGTAACGGAGATGAAACCGCTTTCTGGAATCCCAAGGTCAACTCTCACCGCCGAGTGTAGATATAATATTAATACTATATGACGCTATCATTATTCTACCACACAGTAAACCTTTCGCACATTCCCTTTAGGTCCTAGCCGATAACTTTCTCCTTGAACCAATCTGCTAGACGATGAAAGACCATTGAATTCGCATTGTGAAATCGAATTGAATGATCGGAATCAGGAAAAACGTACATATCGTAATTCGTTTCGCTGTGTAAGTCGAACTTATCAACCAATTGGATCGAATTCTGAAAATGTACATTGTCATCGCCTGTACCGTGCATCATTAGAAACCTTTGAACTTGTTTCAAGCTTTCAACGTTTGTAATCGCTGAGGCATCGTATCCGTCTTCATTGTCCTTTGGTTCATGCATGTATCTTTCTGTATAGATAGAGTCATACAATCGCCAGTCCGTCACCGGTGCAACAGCCATGCCATACTTGAATACCTTCCCGCCGTCAGTTTCTAGTGTCTTGAGAGTCATATATCCGCCGTAGCTCCAGCCCCATATAGCAGTCTTATTGGCATCGATGTAGTTTCGCTCAACATAATTCTTCCCGGCAGCTATCTGATCTTGCGACTCAAACTTGCCCAGTTGGTCACGCACCGCCGTACGGAACTCGCGGCCCATGTAGCCTGTACCACGCCCATCGACACTAACAACAATCATGTTCAGCGCAGTGCACATGTACTCCTCGAAGTGAAAAGAATATTCCTTAGACACAGTCTGACTGCCAGGACCTCCATATACTTTGAATAATAGTGGATACTTGGTCTTACCGGATGCATCAAAGTTAGGCGGCCGCATCTCGACGACATTCGCCTTGTATCCGTCACCTACCTCTATAGTAGAGAATATTTTCTCGGGCAGTTGAATTTCAGCAAGGCTCTCACGCAAGTCTTTATTGGACTGCACCACCCTCCACTCCCCACTGGCAAGACTAACCAAGCTATCCTTCGGAATGCTGGGGCCTTTGTTGCGCACCAAAGCGTATTTGCTGGAAGGCGAGAAAGAAGCATCTATAAAAGCTGGTTTTCCAGCGCTGTCGGTTATTTCTGTGCGACCTGTTCCGTTTAGAAAAACGGAGTATAAATGTCTCTCAACTGGAGACACCTCGGTAGATATAAAATACACTTTTTGAGCATCCAGATCTAGACCCGATGGTGCATTCACAACTTCCCAGTTGCCAGAAGTAAGATATACTGCAGGTTCTGAAACATGCACAGGAGAAAATAATGCTAAATGAAGGTACCCGTCTTTATTAACAGTGTCAATATATCCGTCATCAGCACGCCCAGTCTCTGGAGAAGCGGGAACGTACCTAGTGAACTGCGAAATCTCAAACCAGCCTCCGTCTTTGGAAACGTCTTCGACTCTGGCAGTCGTTGAGGATCGACTGTCCACGTTTGAGATAATCACTTTCAGAAGATCGCTGGCCCTGTTGGTTTGTTTCAGCATGACATTTTTTGGTCCTAACCAAACCACCTCAGTAATAATGTCGTCAGCGGCGCTATCGGGGCTATTGACTTCGAACGTGTCTCCATCTGCAACATTGTACACGTGAAGAGATACTAGAGGGTTAGGACTGCCCGGTTTCGGGTACTTTATATCGACAATTTCCGGATATGGGTCTTCTTTGGCAGATTTCTGCGCAAAATATTCCAGTGTATACTCTAGCACATCTGTATCATCTGTGCGTAAGTATGCAAGAGCAGTTCCGTCGGTGCTCCACCAAAGTGCACTATTTCCTGCAAACACCTCCTCTTCATATACCCAGTCCGGTATGCCGTAAAAGATATTTGTCCCGCCATCAGTTGTTATTTGTGTATCTTTTGTTCCGGAATTCACGGTGTGCAGGTATAAGTTCTTGTCTTCTTTTCTCACGTAAGCCACGCGTTTACCGGTAGGATCGAATTCAGCGACCATTAACGGGTCCATGTTAGCCAACGGAAAAACAGATTGCTCTTGCAGGTCAAAAACAAAGTACGACGCCGAGTACGAGTGTCGCCATTGCTTTTCATAGTTGGTGACCAGCAGTGCTCGGTCCATAGAAGGGGCGACTTTCATAGCCGTTATGTGAAATCGTACGCCGTTAAACTCGATGAATTTCGATCCCAGGAGTGTTTGAGAAAATGAATCATTTCCAATGTGTTTTAATACAAACCCTTTAGCCGATGATTCAAGGAAATAGCCGTCGTTCTCGTTCGAGGTTATCCAACTGATCCGTTCACTTTGGGCAAAATATCGTCCTTGTACGACATCGTCCAAGTGTGCTGTAGGTAATGAGCTGCCAACAAAATCAAGTGACTCCGTCTGAGCTGTATCTACAATAAACGACGTTGTTTGGAGAGTTTGTGTGCTGTTGTGCTCCGCTTTAGTGGCAGGAGACGCTACGATGGCGCTAATTAGCGCATAGCCGACTACGCCTATCCAAACTAGGCCCATGAACGACAGCACCGATATTATAGCGATTCCCCATTTCTTAGAAAGTATTCTTCTCATATGGCCAACATAATCATTAGGTTGGTTTTCCCATTCTGATGCAGTGAATTCTTTGCCATTGCCGTCTTCAAGACTATTGAGATGATCGAACACTGAACTAGTGCTGCTGCGCCCGCTATGGGGGTTTATCAGCTGTGAATCGCTGTCGCCAATCTCGTCCACACTCCTCATGATTAGGTTTGGTCTGCACACAGGTAGCAGGTGGTGTCAAAAGAAGTAACCTGCTAGATGCACGTCAAAAGCACAGTGGTTAGTCGTTTTCCAGGAGCGGAGGTTGACATTGCATGAACCAATAAGAGATGTGTAGTTAAGCCGCACAGCCGGGTAAGTTGGTTTCAAAGAAAATTGAACCCTGGAGGTTTGAATTAGTAATAACTGTAATACATATAGGTGTAATTCGAACGTATTATAAATATTATGAAGATAACAGAAGAAAACGTAGTGCGTAGAGAAGATTGAATGAGACACCAGCGAAAGAGTACACTGGACTGTAGAGCAAGGCATGTCGTGGATCAGAATATAGGAAGGTAGAATAAAAGGGAATATTGGAATAAGCACGAGCTGAGAGCTATAACTATATACTCCAGAGTTTCTTGCAGCAATCATGAGTAGCCGAATCATAATGTAGAAAAAACAAACAAGTTGTTAGTGGCAGCTATGGCAATTGAATCTTCATTAGGATGCCAGCTCATGTGTAAAATCTTCTTATTGAAGTCAATAGACTCTGCATCAAGATCCCTTCTAATAGCGTTATTGCGCGAAGGAGAAGAACTGCCAAATCTAGAGCCAATACCAACCCCAGAGCTCAGTCCAGCGCCCATTGGCGTAGGTACACCAACTTTTTTAGCTCTGAATGCGGATTTATCAGCTTGCAAAACAATTTCAGTGTCCTCGGCATCAGGATCAGTTGCATCAGGATATATCATGAAGTTATTGTTGTAAGAGCCAGTCATTACACTAGAACCATCGCCTCTCAGTTCGACCTCAAATTTGTCAAAGATAGAGTCGTTATCATATGCGTCGCACAAACGTTTCTGAAGATGCTCGTGTGTGTTAATGGTTTTAATGGGTTCTCGTTCCATTGCCACGTCCCAGATTTTAACCGTTAAGTAGTCGCGCGAAACAATATATCGACCATCCTGAGAAAATTTGAAGTCTGATATGGATGAGATGATTTCTGCAAAAAAAGACCTTGAATCTGGGTCAGGCTGTTCCTCGAACATTTTAGCGTGAACATCGCAAAGTGCAGATTCACGCATGTCTGCAAGTCTGATTGTACCCTTAGATGACGAGTACGCAAAAATATTGCAGGAAGTAGGATGAAATTCAGCGACTGTAATTACTTCTGAAAGTTCTTCCATATTTGCGGGTTTCATATCAACGATATTAAAGCTCTGATTCGGAATTTCTAAATTCCATAAGTTAATGCGCAGATCGTCGGCACTTAAAAAGGTCTCGTCATCGGAATTGACAGAAATAGAGTTAATATGGTAAGCATGAGCATTAGAGTAAATTCTTCTTGGAGTAGCAGTGGTTATAGATTCGTGGAGTGTCATTCGTGGGAGTCGCAGTTTAGATATGTCTGAAGGCGACCATTGACCTGGCGCAGTAGAGGCAGAATTCGAGTTCGAAAGATTATTCTCGGCGACCACTTTGATATTCTTCTGAAATACCTTCCAGAGTTTGATAGTTTTGTCGTTCGTGGACAAGAGAAAATGGGCCATGTTCTGTCGTCGACACCATTTTATCTTATTGATTTTCTCTTCGATTTCCAGCGATTTCAGATAGTCAAATTCCGGATCATGCGATTGAAACTCCGTGAAAAATTTGTACTCGCAACCACGCTTATTGAAACTCCTTTCGAACAAAACGATTCTACCGCCTTTATCTCCTGTAGCCAGGTAATTGCCCGTGTGATCGAATTCGACAGCAGATATGATATCTGCCTCGGTTATATCTTCGGAGTCGCCCTTGTCGCCAAAGCACTGGGCAAACTTCCACGTAGCCTGCGAGTTCGCCATGTTTGTCTTTTACGAAATGTGGAGATTAAGGAGCGCGGGAAAAAAAAAAGGGCAATGGTAGAGCAATGCAAAGCGTACAGTGCGAGTGCGGTTAATCAGTTATAACAAAAGCTGCAATTGCAATTTAATTCACCCGTTCAATGCAAGTTTTATTGGCTTCTATGCTATGAATGAGGGCAACTGCTTTGCAGACCAAGGAGCTTGTGAAAGAAGAAGGGATTCTTGCCGTTCTGTAGGTGTATGAAGGAGAGGGAAAGGGGTGTATTGCGTATTGGTTGGTTACTATGGGCAGTGGCACATTATCTTTCTATGGCGAGTCGGGTTAGGTTTAGTTAAAAGCCCGCATGACTTAACAAAACCACTGAACTTGACCTAAATACACAAATACGGACATTAAATTGCCAGAATCATAGAAGAAGTGAATTATTCGTTCTGGCAAGGGTCAGGCTAGCTAAATATAAGTATAAGTACTTGCTTAGACTGATAGTGTTTTCTGAATACTCATGTCCGGCAAGGGGAAAGAGTCAGACTCAAATGATCCTACGAAAGAGCACTACACTCAATCGAGGGCTTCAAAGAATGATCATTCTTCCAAATCAGCTGCACAAAGGATAGTGGACTCAGCTTCGCATTTGGCTAGCTCGTTCAAGGCCCCAGAGTACGTATCTTCAGGCTCTACCTCCAAAGGCCAGTCTTCCCGTAGCACTCGTACCGAGCAGGTGGATAGCAGTATCCAAGAAATACAATCCACACCGCATTCGTCGGCACGGCTCACACAGCCTACATCTATTCGAAGTACATCTGCTAACAATGAGGCTCAATCACTCCGCCAATGGCATAATCAGACTGCTAACTTAACACCTTCAGCAGTGCTTGATTCCTCGGCTAGCGAACCGTCCTCATCCATCCGACATAACGCGCATTTTCCTTCAATCTCACCAGACCTTGGTATTGAGGACGGCAAGGGCGTGATTGATCTGCTGATGAATGGAACCGACGAAACCGAGTTTCAGGCAGGTCCTAGCCACCCGCCTAACTCCTACGACCCTCAGGCGCATTTACCGCACCAACTCATAGAACAGCTTGCTAACTGTACGGATCCTGTTGAATATCTAATGAACCATGCAATAGAATATACTTTTGCTGTATGGGGTGACGACAGCGATGCAGTAGAAGAAGCTGTCAAAAAGAATGACCGGTCTTTAATGCTCGGGGTATGGGAGAAGTACAAAGCTGGGTCACGACTTTGAGAATCGCGTGAGAATTCTTCATTAAGAATGTCCTCAGCTACATGCACTCCGGGTCTTTTTTCCTTTTACGTTGTTGTTTATTCTTATTAAAGCTTGCGGCAGTGTTTTTTTACTTGAAAGTTACTATTCGGTATGTTTTAGGATTTGTTTTGCCCGTCTGGCTGTCTATATTCTATCCTCATGTCCAGGCCGTGTCAAATACGCGCTAACAATACTTCAATTAGGAATTCTCCCGGCCTCAAGGTTGAATAGAGGATGACAAACTCGAAACCTACGCTGGAATGTGGAGTTCCTACGAAGGAAAGGAAATCTTAACTCTCCGGCAATACTTCCCCTGACATACTACTGAGTATGGCCAAATGACCGTTATTTGAGCCCAATATTAAAGTAGTACCTTACTGAGATTAATGCCCTTTATGTTGCTGTTGCGATATGATACGGCTCAAGGTATCACAATATATGAAAACGATGCACCACTAGCGTTGCAGTGTGGTGGCTGAGCATGTCTTATTGGCTGAAATAAACTTCAATATCGCCCTAAATGGGCTGAGTTAGTAAAGGTTAAATGACAGAACCACAAAGGGTTGCGCTTGATTATGACACAATCCTATTCCAGTTACAGGGGAAGCAAAATCGGCGCAATATTACGCCGATTTTGACCCCTGAACTTACATAGGATATACTGATATGGAGCTACGGTAGTACACTTCACGTTGCCCCACTCATTGGCGAACTGAGATTTGAAGACTGATTAAATCACGCTGCCAAGTTAAGCCCGGCTACTCTCGTCTTGGCGTTAGCGATAAGCCTACCAATTTGATCGCTCGTTGCATTCTAGTACTAGTTTGGTGATGATCTAAATTGCTTACCGTTGGGATATCGATTACGCGATCAATACATTTCTGCAGCAACGGATTGCTTCTGCGTTCTTCGCTCTAATTTGAATGCACGATGCACTGCAACGTCTGCGGCCTTTTTGCTTCCCTTTTTCGGCGGTTGTGCCTCCACTTGTGAAGCACATTACTAGTCTGAACGGATTAGTTACAGCAAATATAGCAGCCGATATTGGATTTATACGATCTTTCATTTCCATTGAGGCTTCGCATAAAAACAAAGTTTTGGCCGCAATGAGCGTTTGAGTTGACAATCATTATTATTGGCTGTTCGGAAAGTTTATGAATAAGGTTATTTACTTAATCTTATGTTCCCAGAAGGCGAAGAGAACGTACTGTAACGTTGAAGCTATCTTTGATCAGTCCTTTACAATATATATATGGCGAATTTCATTAATGAAGTCATCATTCACATCTGTGGGACGCATTTCTTAGACAACGTTCACTACTATAGCTTGCATTACTCCTATGATAACTACGATGAGCTTTAATGAACAATACTCTATAGAGCCCGACACGATAACGCTCACCGATAACGCATCTAGTCCGATCGAAGTCCACAGCAATAGTCGCAGAGTTCTTCAAAGCGAAGGAAATAAGAATACAGCGGTAGACAATTCGCATCTTCACATTCCGCGCGCATATGGCGCCTACAGTGCAGACAGTTATAACATCAACGTGCGATACTCGGCATATCCCGAACTTCGTGCCTCAACCAACACTATATCTAACCGCATTCCCGTTTCTTCTTCTTCTAGTTCCTTACTTCAGAACTACGCCTCCACTATATCAATGGAAGACTACATAAGCGTGCCTACTGAGCAGAGGCACTTTGTTAGCAGTGCTCCGGAGTTTTCAACCGGTGATTACTTATATAGTCGTTCTCCGTTGAGTCGCATTATCAGCGATGAGACGTTGCAGCGATTTTCAGATGACATTGCAGACTGGGATCTTACCTTGGTCGGTACCTTCCCTGATGTTGCGATAAACAGCGACAACTACACATCTCAATATTACCTGGCTTCTGATTCACATGACAGCGCCGACATGCGACCGCACCTATATCCAACAACAGCAACAACAGCGGCAAGCACAGTGTCGTCTAGTCCGAATTGCATGCCTTACTATCAGTTCTCGCCTGAACAGCGCGCTCCGCTTCTGCGAATTCACCAATCGATATCTGACATATCATCGAGCAGCCACTACTACGATTCTCCTAACCAGGCATCTGAATCAAGTCGAGTGTCCAGCCCTGAGATGAAGTCTGCTCCGGAATCATTGAGCTCGACATCGACTGTGAGGTCAGCAGCTCATTCGACATCATTTTCGACGAATTTAACTCAGAGGCAGATTGAGCTTTTAGCTAAAAGCAGGAAAAAAGGTTCTTTCCGCTGTAGCCACTGTTCAAAAACCTTTAGCACCGGTTTAGAGTATTACAATCATTTAAGAGAGGAGAATATTGAGAGACATTATAAGTGCACAGCGTGCTCGGACTGTCCATGGGAAATAATTGGATTTTCGAAACATTGTGACTACAAACGACACATCAGGTTCCAACACCAAGTCCGTGGCTACACGTGCCGCGAGCCGAACTGCAATCGTGAGTTTATGCGAACTGATTCTCGTGTCCGCCATGAAAGAAAAGCGCATAACCGTTTGCAGTAAGTATATTTCTTTAACTCTACCACAAACTCAGAGCTTTTTTGGTTCGAAAGTCAAACTTTCTATATCGCTTTGAGGAGTTTATTTCACCACTTGGTCTCAAGCGCTTCTTGATCTTCTACTCTCGTTTCGCGCTTAAACGTCCTGTTTAGTGCATATATTACTTCTTGTATTAATTTGTATTATCGTCCTTGCATCAATAATATCGCAATTTCCCTCAATGAATGTAGTGAATTAGCACAAAAGCGAACCACAATGGTCGCCTCCCCGCCTCCCCCGCTAAAGTGTGATCCAATTACCTCAACTCCGCTCCCGATCGCAATACAAAGGATTTACCTAAACAGATCAGACTTTGTGCTCACAATGACTATTACGGATGTCATAACCGAGCTTTATTTCCTATTGTTGAATGTTAAAATTACCTCTACTTTACGGTTTGCCCGCTTTTAGTTCAAATACGAATGAGAGATCGCTGCCATCAATACAGCCAATTCTCATCAGTCGGGGATGATCGGAGAACAAGTCCGACTGGAGTTACTAAATAGAATCAATCGAATTAAGGTGAACTTTGTCGATTGTAAACATTGAGTTTAATCTCGTTTACAGTTATGCTTTACAATCTTTCGCAACTTTAACGCCATTTCTCTACTGGTTCCTTGAACCGTCTTTCATTCCACTGGATGCATTTTTCATTATAGGCAACAGCCAATGGCATTCGAAATGACAAGCATTCACTGGCTAAATAACGGTATAATGAAAATATCATCATTATACACCATAGTTACAATGATTTCCAACAACTCCGTTTTCAACGCTTGGCTATTTAGCACTGTTTACATAGCGTCATGCACTGTAGGTCTTCGCCAAGAGTATCAGAAAGGATTTACGAATATACCATATAGCCTTCTTAGGACATATGTTTCCGGCTTAACATTCTTTAACCTCCAAAAGACGAACATTGATCCTCGCATATTTATACTGTAGTATTCGGAAAACCATACTTCGATGCTCTCTAGATTAGCACCTCGCTACCATATAGCATTCATCTCCATCCTTCTGTTTAACACCGATGAGCGCCGAATGACCACCAACAACAGCTTTCCACCTCTAAAACTCTCCTCTTGCCCAAATGAAATAACTCCGATCCAGTTCAAGACCGAAAACTATCGACAAACTTGCAACTCTATCACAGCGAACCACATCGCTCTTTCCACCCACGTCTCGATCCCGAGCGAAGCGAGTTACCAAACTCTACGAGCTTACACTCAAAACCCATATATAGTTGGTTCCGACCTCGCGCTAATCTAATCTTTATCTCAACCTTTTTGTGCAAATGATTTCCCCCATCCCATTCCCGTCTCCATCGATCTTCGCAATTGTTAAAACCTCGGTCGCTGCTTTCCCCTAACCCGAACCGCGTTTAGGCTTTTGATCCCACGTGACTGTTGGCTAGTAAGTAAGCCACATTACACTCCACCACCATCAAAGATTACCGCCAGTACTGAAACTGCAACAACTAGGCAGCGACATATCGCGATGGCTCGCGTAGCAAATCAACCTCGAGCTAGAAAAGACCACAACAAAGGTCATTCTGGTTCTGCTCATGGCTTTCTTTTGTCGGGATCACCAGCCATATCTCGCCCGAGCTCGCTAAGATCGCCTTCTTCTGGCTCCTCAAATAGTCATTATACTGCTTCAAACATTGGATCGCCGGAAAAACCCCCCAGCATTGTCAGTAGTATGAACACCCCTGAATCATTACATAGGAAATCATTATCAATAACTAGCCCGCTTGAAATAACACCTGTGGATGCTGCAGTCGCGGCTAACTTTCTCTCGCATGTCGTCGAAGCACAAGAACATGAGGCTTTCTTGTCTTCGCCGGTCACTAACTCGTCTGCGCAAGCTGCTCTTTTGCGCTCTTCAGATATTCCTAACTCGCCTGTACCTCCGGACTCCTCACAGACACATATTTCCTCCACTAGTCTGCACCGCGCTTTACGGTGCAAGATCGCGCTCATCCTGAAATACTCGTTCATACAATTAGCCCTTAAAAAGAGCACTGTGGTAGGAGATTCAGTCGTTCTGCCAAACATTGACGGCTGCTATAACCCATTACAGACCATTCGCGATAGACCGGCCCGCAATCGCGCTGGGTTCAGTGGTCATCTTGACTTTGAAGTCCCGCCTCTTCAAACGAGCATGGCCAGACAGTCTCAAGGAAAACCTAAGCTACTATGGGAAGTTAGTCCTGACGAAGAGTACGCGGATCTTCAGTGGCGAATAACTAATAGGTACAACTTAGTTAACTCGCGCCAGCAACGACTCGTGGATGTATTCTCTGGTCGTGACACTGCCGCTCCAGCTTCTTTAACGGACGCCGCTGAACATGCATCGTCAGACACTCGCAAGAAAGCTGACACACCACAAAAGTTTAGCAAAGGCACAAGCGACCAGGGCGATAATTCATCCTCTTTCTCGCGTTCTCAGACCGATGATCAAGCGGAATCAGCTCTTTCTGTACAAATTGAGAGTCCTTCTGAAACTGTCTCAAATATACAGTTCAACCCTCTAATACGACGTTCCACTAATACTAGCGATGCATATACTGATATATCACCTGCTGTCGCTGCTGACTTCCTCGACCCTGATACCCTGCGTCTCACAAAAATGGCAGAAGCTGTCACTAAGTTATCGGATAAACTGCTGGAGAAAGATGCTTTCTCTAACGCAGAAGATGATGACGCTGACACTGAAAGTATATCTGCGCATTTAAATGCTATATCTGCAATGGGAAGACGTGAAAGCAGCAACAGCCAGCATCAGTCTCGCCCCGAGTCGTTGCAGGCATCCGAACGCTTAGAACTGCCAAGCATCAATTCAGTGAAAAGTGTATTGCAGAGAACTGACGAACACGATGAAAAACTCGGCAATGAAACGGAGCTTACACATGATAACACGAGCTCTAGTCCATGGGCGAATCATTTCGAATGGCAGAATAAATCGCACCACGAAGACTATGACTCAGACTCTTGCTACGATGAAGGATTCGATCCCCATGACGTCGGGAGCGACTCTACAAATATAGCTTTACAAGAAGAAAAGCGCAAAGTTACTCATGAAGTTGCTGAACAGTTTTCTGAGATGTTCCGTAAACTGTCACTGTTTAATGCCAAATGTGACATTTTGAGCCGAAGTGCTGTAAGCACTGCTGACTTCTGTGAAGACCATATCTCTGTACTTCATGACCAGCTCCCTCAAAATCTTGCTTCTATACTAACAGCCAATCAAGATTTTAGCAAAATGAATGAAAAATACCACGCGTCAATTCAGAACTTGCAATGCTTGGAGCAATGTGGAAATAGTATGAGCGATGAAGCTGGTTTGGCACTAGACACGCCGTTGCCGACGTTATCTCGTTTTCTAGGTAAGAGCAGAAACACAATTAACGATACTACTGATCGTCTCGACCAGATTCGAATAACTGCTGATCGACTAGGCGCGCAAGTGACCACAACTTGGAGTGTGGACGTTTTGCTTGTCAGTGAGCAACTTTCAGCACTTGAAATGCGTGCTAAACGCCATTCATGGGCACTTCACTGGGGCGTTAATATGAAAAACATGGGATACGTTATGCTTGATTGGGCCGTTACTGGGCTTATGTGGACGGTATGGGCTGGATTTATGGCGCTTTTGGCAGCGAAGAAAGTTATTCATGTGTGTTTTGTATTAGTCACTGTTCCATTTGTTTCTGCATCAGAAGAACAAAAAGAAATCAAGCAGAGTAATGGTACGGGGATCTGACAAAAAATTTTAGAGCATTTAATATATTTACGAGCATTCACATAAGATATCAGTAGCTATTGTGTGATTACAATTTGGCACCAAATCGTTTATGCACACGCAAGGCTTGACGAATAGAAAGATCGAGCATAATCTCTTCAGAGCCTCCAGGGATTGTGTAAGCCTTAGTTTCACGGAAGAGACGCTCGATCTTACCTCCAACGCCGCCACGGGTGTAGGACAATCCGCCGAAGACCTGACTGGCTTCACGGACACAGAACTCGTAGGTTTGAGTACATTGTGCTTTCAATCCAGCAATGTAACCACCCATGCGAATCATAGATTCCTCGTCGGGCATTGATTGGATCTGGTATACAGCGTTCTCGACACCGCATTGAGTGGCTTCAACTTTGCACGCCATCTGCGCAATCTTGTTGCGAATAACATCGTGGTCAATAAGACGCTTACCAAAAGTCTCACGGCGATGAGCATACTTGATAGACTCTTCAACACATACGCGAGCGCATCTGGCGGCCTGTACGCAGATAGCCATGCGTTCGTGGTTGAAGTTAGTGACAATTACCTTGAATCCCTGATTAAGCTCACCGATGAGGTTCTCTACTGGGACTTTGACGTCTTCAAATGAGATGTAGGTAGTACCTGAGGCCCAGACACCCATACAGTCAAGCTTGCGTGTCTCGACACCTCCAAAAGAACGTTCGATCAGGAGCATAGAGATACCGCCCATTCCAGGTCCGCCAGTGCGTACCGCGACAGTGAAGTAGTCGGCGTAGATACCGTTGGTGATCCATTTCTTTTCTCCGTTGACGATAAAGTATTTCTTATCGTCAGAAAGCACAGCAGTGGTGGTGAGGTTGGCAACATCAGAGCCAGCGTCGGGTTCAGTGATACAGAGGCAGATGCGCTTCTTGCCAGAAACAACTTCAGGGGCGACACGGTCTACGACTTCCTTTTTGCCCCAGCGAATAAGAGGAGGAAGGCCAATACCGTATCCACCAGTCAAGTTCCACATGAGACCAGTGGAGCCAAGACGCATGATCTCGTCAGTAATGATGAGGGAATGGAAGCCATCCCATTGGTCGAAAGAAGCGCTCTTGATCTTCCAGAGATTCTTGCAGTTTTCTGGCAGCGCAGCGCCCAAATAACCGGCAAGGAAACCACGCTTGGCGAATTCCTCATAGACTGAGTTAGGCATATCACGAGCCTCGTCCCACTCATCGACATAAGGCTCAAGACATTCTTCGACGTAATCGCGGACTTCCTTGCGGAGAGCGGCGTGGGTCTCGTTGTAGTAAGGCGAACGGGCTCCAGTGTACCAGAAAGGATCGCCGTAGGGTACTTGTTCACCAAACGGTGGCAGCGGCTTGACCAGCTTGTAGCCACCAGACGTAGGATTGGCGGAAAGAGCGGTTTCGGTGGGTTCTTCGGCGGATAGCTTAGAGGCAACGGCGGTTTTATCCAGGGAACCAATTTGTAGTTTGGGCTTGTATTTCTTCAAGATTTTATCATTATGGTATTTCCAGAAGAATTTGGTAGCGTCCTTTCCAGCCACACGCTTCAAAATGCGTTTACCGCCAGGGTGAATATCCTGGAACTTAGTGAGATCGAAAACATCGCCTTCAATAGCGATCCAGAGATCCTTCTCGGTGTTGTGTTTTGCGAGCTCGTCAACGGAAAAGGTCTTTGACATTGCGGATCGACGAAGCAGAAGTAGACAGAAAGAGTCCCGAAAGTGTCGCCGATATATATACTCGACAAGCCTCGGCTTTTAGGTTTGTGTATGTAGGTGTGGGGAGAGATTGTGCAGGCGCACATGATATAAAAATCGAGCCGCAGTTACTCTATTCAGGAAGCTTATTATTACAACTGCTGTTATTGGTCAAGTATTACAGAGTCTAAAATGCGGGGATCACATCCCCCTCTATAGATTTTTCCTAGATTGAGTCGCAGAAAAATGATAAATTAGGTAGCGAGAGTGTGATATTTACTGTGCGTTTGCACGCGATTTCGGGCCCCAATTGGCCGGGTTCTGCGGGTACCGTGCAACTTTGGGCCGCGATTTGAGCTCTTTGACAGCATCCGCAAGCGTCAGATCGACATCATGCGTCATGCTTTTTTCAAGAATAGCCTTAGCAGCAGTGAAATCTTTTAGTTTAGCGGCAGAAACTGGGTGTTCTTTGATCCACTCGCGGTAGACGTCCCATATAAAAGAGAACGGTGCGTCTGTCTTGATCGATCCCGGAACACAATGCGACCCAGAGACCTTGTACCCGCCGTTGATGAGTGCCGACATCATGACAGCGATGTTTGGAGCCACGCAATGCACGACTTTGGCCAGGTGCGACGGCGTGAAGTAGAATGGATAGTCAATTTCCTCTAGGGCCAGCGTAAGCATCGCTTTCATACGCTTTGTGGTACCGTACACTTCGGGATCGAGCGTGTCGATTAGATCAAGCATCGCCTGCACAAACTCGCGGTCGTGTAGCGACGACCCCCACATGGGGCCCCCGATGTGGTGAACGAACCCACAATGCTCGCAACGTCGGTTCACTGGTGGACCCTGCGCCGACGAATGCTTGTATGATGTGATCTTGCCGTCCGTTGGCGTAGCACGCGTCAGCGGCTGTGTCGAAACCGCCGAACAGCCAGAACACACGTAGGTGGTCATCATTTTGGACGGTAAGAACTTTACTTCGATCGGCGATGTGCGCACCCGCACAAACACACGCAGGTAGTAATCAATCGACAGGCTGAGCAGAGGCTCAATTGACCGGCCATGTCGCGCTGCTGCTGTGCCAATCAGCCCGAGCACCAGTCGCAGAGCTGATTCGTGACTGAACTCGCTGCCGCAGTTCGTCAGTCCGCCATAGTTAGCATAGCATTTCTCCGGGTAACTCGCACCGGCTAAAACTGCTAAGTCTGTGCATGTAATCAGTAATAGTCCGTCATTCGACACAGTATGAACCGCCTGGTCAATAAAGGGTGCCGCAGTGCCGTAGGGATCAATGTCAATACAATGAAAAGACTGCTGTCCAGCGATCGGCGATCTTCCTTTTGTCTGATGCGCGGACCGTTGCAACATCATCTGTACATTTGCGTCACCCACAGAGGATGTCACTATATTTGAGACATCATTGTACTGTATATTGCGGTTTATAGACTCGACCGCGGATGGAGAAAAATCGTTTGCAACCACTGACTTAACTGACGGGATCTCCTTTGCGTACCGTATCGACCGCAGTCCACTTGCAGCAAGCCCCTCAAATATTTTTATGTATGGCTGCTCACTGGCGGAACCATCGGTATCGATCTTCCGCTTCTTCGACCGCTTTTCAGTCTGCTTGGCTGCCCATGTCCGAATAGCAACCACACTCAGATCCCTATTGAACTGTTGTATGTGATTGTAAAACACTTCCTTGCTTTCATCGCCAGGGTACAAAATAGTAGCTAATCCCTCTTTTACCTTTTGATAATCATTATCTGAACTCATAAGTCTTCGTGCGAAGCTCCAATTACGTATTCCTCTGTATCTCCAAATTTTCGTTTTCGTGGTAGGTGTGAAGGTTTGGTTGGTGGTGTACACCGGTGGTTGGGACACTGCAAGTAAAACAGGTGCATCGACAAAATGACCGTTACACTTCAGCGCATGCATAATGCACTGTCCGTCCGTCGGGAAGCAAATAGAAGACGCTCTTGCCAAGTCGCTTAAAACAGACTTTGCATAAGCGAGCAGATGTCACCACAACGCTCGGGTCTCGCGCCAGTAGCAACTTGTACTCGTTCTCCAGTACGTTACTCTTGTCAAGCGACACTAGAATCTTAGACTCTGCTTCCTTCGACACCAACGTCCGGATACTGCGAGTTAAAAATTCTTCTAGATCCGACATCCTCACGTTGTCCGGCAACAGCTCAAGTGCTAGCTTCGAGTCTACAGAGTGCTGATACGTAGACAACACTCGAAGGCCAGCTTCCACATTCACTTCAGCCTTGTGCCTCGCGGTCTCGATAGGATCCAGATACATTTTCAGCAATATGTCAACTATATCGCTTGGCCCATCAGATTTTATAACCTTCTTGCAGTATTCGAGAGCTTCATCCACATCCTGCATAGAATACACTATAATCTTCAGTGCGTCTCGGTGTCGGCCAGCCCTGAACAGCAAGGCAATCTTGACATCGAAGAAGTTCGCATCGTGCGGAGGAACAAGTTCGAGTGCTACCGTGATATCAAACTGCGTACTATCGGGATTCATTATGAAATCAAGCAACTTCTGATGCACCTCCTTGTTGTCCTTATCCTCAATGAGAAGCTGTATATACAGAACCACCAGACGAGTGTGGGTCTCGGGGTCCATATCGCCAAACACATTTATGATGTACTCCAAATATTCCACAACTAAAGCTGTAGAATACTGAGATAAAAAGTCGCATACTTGTCGTCTAGGAAGGACCTCAGAATCACTTGTCTCCGACATAAATATCTGTTTAGCATAACTCAAATCGAGTGATAGAGGCCATTTAGCGTACTCAAATATATAATCAATATCATCTGCAGAAAGTCTTTGTAAATACTGAATAGTCGCTTGAGGCCCTTTCAGATCATCTTCAATTTTTTCGTCTTCTTTGTGATTGTGGTTTTCATGGGCAGCAGTCCCATTTTGTTGCATGCCTTCTTTTCCAAACTCCTGTAGCAGCTCTAATGCATTCTTGTGCATTCCTTTGCCAAAATAAAATTCAACCAACGCCTTGTATTTTTGTTTTGCTGTGAGCCAGTCACGTACAACATTCGGGTCACAGGCGTTCTCGACCCTCACTAGAGACTCCAGCAGAGCACTATCAGTCAGAATGTAACACTTGAACAGAACAGTATCTACAAGCTGCGCAGTTTCGTCTAAATCACCATACTCCTCAAGGGATATAAACGGGTCTTTAATCTCTTGCACTTCCACAAGCTTCAATTGCTTCATCTTCCGACGTGCGTCGCCCAGAAACCCGCGCAGTGCACGCACAGCGGCACTGAATTGGGCCTTGTCGGTGTCCAGGATATGTCTGCGGGCCTCCAGCAGGTCCTTTGCAGAAACAATACTAGACTGACTGCTTTTCTTCTTTACTTGGTGAGAAGCAGTCGATTGGATAGACACTTCAGAGGTGACAGTAGGCGATCTTCCGCGGACAACTCCATTGGCTGTATGACCGGAAATAACGGCAGGATACAGATCGATAACGGTTTGTGGGTTCGCAGAGACATCTGAAAATATCTCAAGAGCTTTTCTGTAAGATCCCTGCTGGAACAACTGGGTGGCTCGCAGGATTTCGATCTGCCTGAGCCGATGGTTTCTGTTCGGGAAAGCAGCAGGATTGAATTGCCGCAGCAGCGTGATAGCTTCTTCGAGGAGATTGATATCTATGAGATGACTGATTTGTGAATCATAATCAGCGACATTGAAGTGGTATAGAGTGTTCGTAGTTGCGCCGAGTAGTGTTTTGCCAGAAGATACAAGTGTTGTAATTCCGGATATTTTGAGATCTTGCAGCAGAGACTGCGTGACAGGGTTTCGCACCTGCAGCGAGGATGAAGTAGCTGATAATATGTAGGGAAAGTAGTAAGCGACAATATCAGGTGCATAAGACCAGGGTATTTGTGGACGATCTATAAGTGGAGTTCCTTCCCTTGTGACGTATGCGGAGGCCGTGTCTTTGACGATGAGCGCTACGCCATTTGGTAGGGAAACAGCGTGCGATTTCGGCGCGTACAGGAACGATGATGAAGAAGATAGGACATGTGAGACAGTTCCTGATGTGGATTCGGGGAGAAGCGCGCTTTGAGCGAGGTCGGCAAGCAGGAACTTCGAACCAGTAAGGATGAGGAGACGGGGCGATGCAAGATCGAACGAGGTGGAGTCGTTAGCCGTGAAAAATGCGATGTTTCGTGCGCGATCAGGAAGCAGGATCTCAGTTGGAGGTGCGAGGTCGCCATTGGACCAGTGATAAGAGACCAGGGTCTTGCCCTTTTGAGTGACGGCGACTAGCCGCGCTGAGACAGTGGCATCAGGAGCGATAGAGGTTGCGGTGAGGAAGAAGCTAATAGATGCCGAGCGCGGCAAATTGTGAAGGAAAGAGAGCGATTCGAGATCATAAACGGATATTTGATTATCTAGGAGCACGAAAAGGAAGCCGAGCTCACGGACGACCGAGAGCTGTTTCAGCGGTTTCTTGGAGAGTGGAAGGGACGAGGTTTGTGTGTATGTTCCGTCTGTTTCACGGAAGACGAGCAAGGCGCCGGTATTTGAGCCGACGAATATTCGAGAGCCTGAAATCGCTAGTGATTCAATTTTGAGTGGCCCGGACAGGGAAACTATCTGGGTGGAGGACAGTATTTCCATGATTGAGGCATGAAAAGGGAAAGGAGTGGTGCTGGGATGTTAGCTTTGCGTTAACTTACACTAACGTGTGCAGAGGAATGGAATTCAAAGGCGTTGTTGCTGCTATTGACGAGGAAATTGATCGTAAAAAGAAAGATTTGAATGAAGGGCAAAGCAGTATTGAGCGACAGGGTGAGCAGCTGGTAGGGGAGATGCATAAGCTTGAGAAGAAAATTGACGAGATCGCTGGCATAAACAAAAGAGGGTTTGACGACTTGCGTGTAGTTGGAGACGCACAGAATTGGATGGAACAGCTAGAAGAAAGAATAAGGAAACTAGAGCGCGTTATTGAGAGTGTGTGATCTAGTGTGTGATCTGATGTATGTAGCGGTGGCGCAGGAGCTATAAATCACAAAGTGAGTGGCGAATTGTGGTGGTCCGTATACCCGTCCATTATTGAGAAGCCGCGCAAAGGGTCGCTTTAATTCTTGTCTAGATGAACAGTTGAATATCAACATACGAATTGTCGGTATTGCGCGCTCTGTAAACTACTTGTTTCCGTTGCTCGTGGTCTGCACGTCTCTTCAGTATGCAGCGAGAATACATATTTACGTGAAATATGGGAAGACTATTATTGTGACCTTTTAACTGCAGCAATTCTTTACAAGTGTATTTAAACATGATGGTAAAAACGAAAACAAATCAGCAGACCGTGTATGTGGATGGTAATGGTACAAGTTGGACGAGAAATGGTCCTTGTTGTCGCATTTTAACCCAAAGTGCTGCCCTTGGTAGACTCACTCATAGCTCTTTCAACGACAGGAAGAGTTTCTTTGGACAACGCAGCAGATTTCTTGTTGCGACGGAAAAGATAGAAAAGAACTCCTGCAATAGCAAAAACACCAATAGTCACACCTGCACCAATACCGCCACCGGCAGCAGCAGAAAGTTCGTCGTCGGTTGAAGTCTGCAACGCACTCAATTGCGCCTGGGTGTCCTGCAAAGTCTTGGTAGACGCACAGATATCGAGGCTCCAAGCGTCGCACTGTGTGCACCATTCGCTGATGTCGTTCAGAGTCACGTCATTCATCTTGTTCATGAACGTGGTGTAATCCATATCAACGCTGTCGAAGTCGAACACAGGAATCATCTCGTACTCGGCGCCTTCTCCGAGCGTAGTGTTGCGGTAACCGAACTGTACGGTCAAGTCACCAGAATCTGACTCGTGCACTTCAAATACCATGGTCGCAGCATAGTCGGGGATGGCGTAGAATCCTGGGTTTTTCTGGGGGATGTTCATCAAAAACCAACCAGATTGGATTGTGTCGTACGAGCCCGCAATGAAAGCGAGCTTGCGGTTGGAACCACTATTGGCAGCAATGGCAGAAATCTGGTCCTGGATCTGTGCAAGCATAGTGCGACCTGCGATTCCTCTTAGAGGCTGACTCTCATTATAGATCAAGTTCCAGGAATACGTATCGGCGAGGGTTCTAAGCTGGAAGTATTCCTCTTCGGTGACCTGGTCGGCGACGCTGGCAATGTGATTCATGCCGTAATTCAGGATATCAAATACGTCGTATGCTCCGCCATAATTATACTTGACGCTGGTCTTGGGGTTCAGCGACTGGATCAGGTCCTTGAAACCTGCATAGAACTCGGCAGTGCTGGCATTGGTGGCCTTGAAACTCTCGGACTGCAAGTATGATTTCGAAGCCGTGGTCCACGCAGGACAGTCATTGTTTCCGTCAAGGTAAACAAAGTCAGAGCTGCCCGGAGCAGCAGCAAACAATGAGACATACTGAATACCGTCCATGGGATCAGAGTACTCTGATCCGTTAACGAGCGTAATAGACTCATCGGCTACCTTAGGAAACAACGCCTGATTGAAGGTAGTCGCCGAGTCAAACAATACGGCAGAACCGCCGATATTGGTCGCAGACATATACTGCGTCAAATTTTCGGTCGCATCTATGCCATCGAGGTAGTAATCTGAACTGTTGGAAATGTATCGGTTATGGTGATAATCACCAGCCGAAAACATCTGATTTCTTCCGAGAATAGTCAGCTCAGGAGAGCCCATCGCTTTAGGTGTTCTGTCGCCATGTCTTCCGTAGACAACGGCGCCAATGATCTTCGCACTGGCGACAGGCGCACCAAGGATAACGGTCCAGTCAGTCAATTTCATGTTGTGCTTGGTATACCCGAAATTCTGCCAGAGAAATTAGATGCAGTCCTGTTTAAGTAGATATGAACCGTCCCCCTTGGGGGTGGAGAAAAAGCCGCAGCGCTAAACTTTATTTCTGAATTTAAGCGATAGCCGTATCGCTTACACTTGCATCCAGCTTTTCTGGGCGTCGATAGACACGGTTGACAGCGAAATGCAACTACACTTAAACAATCGGTTTTTTCGGGCTGCTTTTTGATTCGCTCAGAACTTTCAACTGTGTGACAGTCTTCTTGAATGAGCCGCCAAAAAAGAAAACTGTGCATCAGCCAATTCTAACTGCGATTAAAGTTTATTAAGTCTATGGAAATATCGGGGATAATGGCTATCAAGCATATCGAGCCGCCAATCAGGTTACAGATGGTGTTCATTCATCCAAATAGTGAACTGCTGATAACGTTCTGAGCGTTCCAGCAGCTATTTCAGCAGTAATGTCACGCTGTGGCATCGCCATGAGCTCGAACCCAACGAGGAACTTGCGCACAGTGGCAGATCTCAGCAATGGCGGATAGAAATGCATATGGAGATGATCGCAATTATCGTCCATTGATGCGTCCGTGCATGCCTGGTGGATACCCATAGAGTACGGGAACGAGCAGGAGAACAAGTTGTCGTAACGCACAGTCACCTGTGAGATGATCTGCGCGAACGCTGATACCTCGTCGGGTGTTAGATCAGATATGCGCGCTACGCGCCGTCGCGGAAGCACCAAAACTTCGTAAGGCCACACGGCCCAGAAGGGAACGACCGCAATAAACGCATCATTCTCGAAGACAACTCTTTGTTTCTTCTTGGATTCGATAGCTGCGTAATCTTCCAGCATATGAGTGCCATGCTCGTTGTAGTACTTGTAAAGAGCAGCGCGCTCCTTTGCAGGCTCTTCTGGCACAAGTGACGACATCCATACCTGTCCATGCGGGTGCGGGTTAGAGCATCCCATCATTGCGCCTTTGTTCTCGAAGATTTGACAGTGTGCGATGTTCGCCAAGGAGACGGCCTCCTTGTAGATCGTCTGCCAGGTACGGATCACCGGCTCGATATCTTTAGGGGGCATTTGCGCAAGCGTCAAATCGTGACGAGGGGAGAAGCATATGACGTAGCATTTGCCAGTAACTGGCTCGAGCTGGAACAGATGCGACTCCTGGGGCGATCTATTGGTCGGAGGGGTGTACGCAGGCTGTTCTTCCTTTAGTGCGGCGAAATCGTTCATAAATACATAAGTCGACTTATAATCATCATTCTTAGCACCTTCAGCACGCGTATTTCTAGGACACAAATAGCATTTTGCGTCATAAGGAGGACGGGTCGATTTGTCAGGGACCTCTTGCTGTCCCTGCCAAGGACGTTTTGCTCTGTGTGGAGACACTAACACCCAAGAATCCGTCAACGGATTGTAACGTCTTTGCGAAATATCGTTTATCACAGAATCTTCATCCATGTCTGGTCTTAAAAAACTCAAAATAATTCTTTTAGACAGAAATCCTGCTTTAGTTAGTGCTTGGCGCAAAAATTCGATGGAGGTGTCACTGTTTCCAAGTCCTTATTGGGAAGTACAGATAGTCCAAGGCACGTTGGAGGATGTACATTCGGACGTAGACTGCATAGTCAGCCCGGCAAACTCTTATGGTATAATGGAGGGAGGATTTGATCTCGCAATATCGAACTTGTTCGCGAACAAAAACACTGACATCGTCTCATTCGGCAAACATATACGTTCGCATCTATTCGCCCACCACCACGGCCATCTCCCCGTCGGCACCACCACCATTATCGACCTCAATCATCTTCCGAACTCGCTCAATTGCCGCTACCTTGCCCTCACCCCAACAATGCGCGTCCCTTCGCGTATACAGGACCCCCACCGCGTCTATGAATGCACCTGGAGCCTCCTCAATGCCGTCTCTAGTCATGACTCGATAAAAACCCTAATCCTTAGTGGTCTGGGCACCGGCGTTGGCGGAGTCGATCCCGACACCTGCGCCTTTCAGATGTTCACCGCCATGCGGCACTTCATGCAAGCTGCCAGCCGGTCCGTCGACGATCATACAAACCTACACTGGATGCATTTCTTTGAATGGGAAAAAGAGCTTCAAAATGGTCCTTAACTGCTGTTGCCGCCCCAGTAGCAGCAGTAGCCGCTGCCAGCCAAACTGGGTAGCCGGCTGGCTGGGACTTTACCGGGAACATCCCCGATACCCGACATGTGCCACGAGCCGCTTAACGCCTGTTCGCCTATTGTTTATATCATAGCTCCACAATGATTCTTCGCCACCTGATTAGGCCCCAAAATCGATACTACTCAACCTTTCTCCCTACAACTCCGAAACAGCTTGTTGAATTGTTTAATAAACATGTAGTCGGCCAACCTGTCCCTAAGCGTATCCTTGCCGTGCAGGGCTTCAATCACATACTCCGCATACGCGACGACTACCTTCCACCAATTGAGCCACTCGAACCGTCTGAATCAGCTGAATCAGCTGAACTATCTGTCACGCTAGACTCCGCGCAGACAGATTCTGTTTCTAATATGCCTCAGCCTTCGCCACTCTCTTCGACATCCAAGAAGATCCCTATATCCAAATCAAACATCCTGCTCTGGGGGCCCACAGGCACAGGCAAGACGCTGCTCGCAGAAACCCTCGCAAAACACCTCGATGTACCCTTCGCTATCGCCGATTGTACAACTTTCACACAGGCCGGCTACGTGGGCGATGACCCGGAACGCTGCATCCAAATGCTCCTTGAGAATTCCGGTATGGACATAGACAGAACTGAACGCGGTATCATCGTGCTTGACGAATTCGACAAAATTGCCAGACGCCCTACTGTTAACGGCACGCGTGACGTTTCGGGTGAAGGCGTCCAACAGGCGCTGCTCAAAATGATCGAGGGAACAACTACTTACGTTTCTGCTAAAGTACTGAGACCTAGAACCACAGTTCCAACTTCTCCATCGTCCACTGCTCCTCACAACTCCTATTCTGCTGAAGCGTCTCCTGCTGGCAGCGATTTCACTGCCCCTGCAAAGGGCGAGAAAACCCCGATCAATACTACTAACATATTGTTCATTTTCACTGGAGCGTTCACTGGGCTTGACAAGATCATATCGCGCCGACTCAATGCCGGAAAGATTGGGTTCACCAGAGACTCACGTACTGCAAACGCAGCTGATGCTCTCTCCCCATACGATGACATATCGGAAGACCTAATTACCTACGGATTTATACCAGAACTAATTGGTCGCATCCCCGTGACCACAAAGCTTAATCATCTATCCAAGGCAGACTTAGTCGCTATTCTGACAGAACCTGAGAACTCTTTAGTGAAACAGTACCAAGCTAAATTTTCCATGTTTGAAGTTGATCTTCGGTTTAGTGAAGCTGCACTTTACGCCATCGGCGAAATCGCATTCTCTCAGGGCACTGGCGCGCGTGGTCTCAGGAGTATAATGGAACGTGTTCTTCTAAACGCGAACTACGAAATACCAGGGTCCCCGTTCCGGTATGTTCTTGTCACAAAACGAGCTGTCGATTCTTTATCACTACCTCCTGAAGATCGCGTCGACCCGCTGTACTTTGTGGCTAACCAGTACTCCGAGATGATCCAGCGGCTCGAAAGTGACGGAAAGTCACAGGATGCTGCTCAGCCGGTTCCTGAACAATCATCCAAACCCACAAAGCACAAATCAAGGAAATCTAATAATGTTGAGCAAGCACAGGCATCGGCTTCCGCTTCTGCATGATTCAGCCAATACCTAGCATGCTTGCATGCATGCATGCACACACGCGCACTATAATATTAAGGTATACATAATTCTACGTCAATATTTATGAAAGAGAGGTAATATATGGGCTGTTCAAGGCCTAAGTTCCCGAACAAAGGGATAAATAGAAATAGCTTCTACTAATTTTGTTTAAGCCTCAGAAGCAATTTTCTCGGCCTTGGCAATAGCCTCCTCAATGCCTCCAACCATATAGAAAGCGTTCTCAGGAAGGTCATCATGTTTACCTTCAAGAATCTCCTTGAATGACTTGAGAGTGTCCTTGAGAGGAACAAGAGCTCCCGGAATACCAGTGAAAACTTGGGCGACGGTGAACGGTTGAGACAAGAAACGTTGAATCTTACGGGCACGCTCAACAGTAAGCTTATCGGTCTCACTCAACTCATCCATACCCAAAATGGCAATGATATCTTGGAGGGACTTGTAAGCTTGTAAAGTTTGTTGAACCTGGACAGCAATGTCGTAGTGCTCCTGGCCAACGACCGTAGCATCAAGAAGGCGAGATTTGGAATCAAGAGGATCGACAGCGGGATAGATACCCAACTCAGCAATGGAACGAGACAACACAGTGGTAGCGTCCAAGTGAGCGAAGGTAGTGGCGGGAGCAGGATCGGTCAAATCATCAGCAGGTACGTAGACGGCCTGGACTGAGGTAACGGAACCCTTCTGGGTGGTGGTAATACGCTCCTGAAGGGCACCCATATCGGTGGCTAAGGTGGGTTGGTAACCGACAGCAGAAGGAATACGACCAAGCAAAGCAGATACTTCAGAACCGGCCTGGGTGAATCGGAAAATGTTGTCAATGAACAACAATACATCCTGACCCTCTTCATCACGGAAGTATTCGGCGACAGTAAGACCGGTCAAAGCAACACGGGCACGGGCTCCTGGGGGCTCATTCATTTGGCCGAATACCAATGTTACTTTGGACTCACCTTCAAGGTTGATGACACCGGTCTCAATCATTTCACGGTACAAATCGTTACCTTCACGGGTACGCTCACCGACACCAGTGAACACGGAGAAACCACCGTGAGCCTTGGCAATGTTGTTAATCAGCTCTTGGATGAATACGGTCTTGCCGACACCTGCACCACCGAAAAGACCAATCTTACCACCACGGGCATAAGGAGCGAGGAGGTCTACAACCTTAATACCGGTCTCGAGAATCTCCGCAGAGGTAGATTGCTCAACAAAGGTGGGAGCCTCAGTGTGGATAGGTGCGTACTTGGTAGCCTTGACAGGTCCACGCTCATCGATGGGCTCACCAATGACATTGATAATGCGTCCAAGAGTTCCACGGCCTACAGGGATAGTGATGGGGGCACCAGTATCCTTGACGGCGGTACCACGGACAAGACCTTCGGTACCATCCATAGCAATGGTACGGACGGTGTTTTCACCCAAATGCTGAGAAACTTCTAAGACGAGACGTCCACCCTGGAAGCCTTCAACCTCCAAAGCGTTCAGAATCTGGGGGACTTGGCCTTCTTCGAATTGAACATCCTAAGGAATAGTTAGTAACCATGCACTACACGCGACAAGTAAAACTAGGGATTCCATCGCAACACGGCAGACAATCCCGGCTTGCTCGAGACACGCATCCCGAGTAATTGGCACCAATTTATTGCTCTTCCGGAAGAAGAAGCGAAAAACTGCAGTCGTTCGAACCCTAAACCACTCGTCGAAGGCTAGAGTAAATTTCGCGGGAAGGGAGGGAAGGGGGCGCCTCGGGGTCGGAGTAGCGAGCAGCAAGGACCCGCCGGTGAGGGAGGAGAATATTTCAAATACATACAACAACGGCACCAATAACGGTTCTAGAAAGAGTTAGTATGCTGACCAGAAAGACAATAAGAGCGCAGATTTAATTGACCATACGGCAATTTTTCTTCCTGAGATGCGGACTAGTGGCCCCGGTTACTATGGGAAGGAAGTAAGGGTACCGGGAATAGCCGGAAAACAACAGCAAGGTATAAGCAAAATGGACGGCAGAAAAGCCGAAATACTGAAGAAAACTGGAGTAGAAAAGGTGTTCTAAGGGTACGCAATATATAATTGCCAGCAATTAGCAAAACTATGGAGCGAATTGTTCAGAAACGTGACAGTTTGCCCGAGGACCTAAGAAAATCTTGCGGAGTGTCTACTTACTTGACCTTGCCCTTGGAGGCATCAGCCTCGGTAGCGAGGGAACGGGTAAAAGCTGAAGGGACCCTGGTAGAAGGAGCATTGAATGCCTTTCCATTAGGGCGAGCAGCGCGGAATGCAGCGCGCGTCGAGTTTGAAAGGACGCGAGCGAAACTCATGAGTTCTGGTCTAAGGTGGAATCGAAAGAAAAAGCGAGTTGGTTTTAAGGTTCCCGGGATAGAAACCACTTGTGTATTAGGGTTCATAATGAGCTTGGCTTAAGGAATGTCACTGCCATATAGTAGTATTAGACGTATTACTCAAATAGAATCCATGTTTTTTATGATAGAAAAAGGTCAAAATATTTGCAATTAGAATTATCGTAGCATATGTGCTGACGAGACCAGATCATGGAGTCAGGCGGTGTCTTCAAGTGCCAGTACAAGGGCAGTGCGATTGGGTACGTACAGCTGCAAGTGATTCGCGCGATCGTTCCAGCCCATAGGATCAGTAAAGTGCCTAACAGTGGTGTCAATTCGTCCATGGCCATCAAGATCCTTGCTGTCGGTATCTAAGACAATCTTGTAGACGCCCGGAACCTCCACGCCCACGCGGTAGTCTGTGTAGGAATTGCTGGGATGGAAGTTGAAAACAAACAGAAGTCCAGCGCGCTCAAACACAAGGACCTTGTCACCTTCATGTTTCAACGATATAAATGCCTGAGGAGACGAGAGCCATTTGTACTTGTCTTCCAAGTGCTGCATACGCGCATCAAACTCGTATAGATACTGGTAACGTAGAAGTTTATCATCCACCAGGTTCCACTGCCGTCTGGCATAGTGGAAAGTGCTGTTGTTACCAACACGTGGAAAATCCAGCCATTCGGGGTGTCCAAACTCGTTTCCTTCAAAATTGAGATATCCTTCTCCGCCGAGAGAGTGAGTCACCAATCGGATCATCTTGTGCAAAGCCATACCTCGGTCAATTACTGGAGTGCGCTCAGTAAACACCGACATATGAGTGTACATCTCCTTATCCATAAGCCAAAACGCTAACGTCTTGTCCCCTACCAATGCCTGATCATGAGATTCTGCATATGCAATTGTTTTTTCTTTGTAGCGGCGGTTGGTCAAAATGTATGCAATGTCCCCCATCTTCCATTCTTCATCTGTTTTTTCTTTCAGCAGCTTGATCCACATATCAGGCACAGCCATGGCCAGTCTGTAGTCAAATCCCATACCTCCTTGGTCAAACGGGATACACAAAGTAGGCATGCCAGAGACGTCTTCAGCTATTGTGATGATATCAGGATTCATTTTGTGCAACATATAGTTGGCGAGCATTAAGTAAGTAATACTTTCATCGTCAGCATTGGGGCCAAAGTATTCATGATACCCTCCAGAAAACCCAGTGCCAATTCCATGATGCGTGTACAACATAGATGTGACTCCATCAAATCTGAAACCGTCAAAGTGATACTCATCGATGTACCATCGGAGATTGCTAAGCAAGAATCTCAGAACTTCGTACTTTCCATAGTTGAAAAGTCTAGAGTCCCAAAGGCTGTGTCTACCTTTGCCACCTTCGTGGAAATATTGATAATCTGTGCCGTCGAACAGGTTGAGGCCGTCAAGAACGTTCTTGCATGCGTGCGAATGAACGACGTCTAACAAGACAGTGATGCCCATTCCGTGAGCAACATCAATGAGTTCCTTTAAATCTTCAGGAGGGCCATACCTTGATGACACAGCGAAAAAGTTGGTGACTTGATACCCAAATGAAGCGTAATACGCATGTTCCATAATAGCCATGAGCTGGATGGTGTTGTAACCGAGGTACTTTATGCGAGGAAGGATGTTTTGCGTGAACTCCTTGTAGGTTCCTACACGACCTTCAGGCGTAGAAATTCCAACATGGGCTTCGTAGACTTTGATATCATCAGGCCGGGGGGGCGAGGAGTTCTTGAAAGTGTAGGTCGTTCCTGGGTTCCAGAATATGCCCTCGTACACGGGAGACTTAGAGAGATCCTGCTCAACTCTAACAATCCAGGCAGGAATGCGCTCAATTCGTTCTCCGCCGGGAATGGTCATTGATATTTTAATCTTTGTGCCATGAGGAATTGCGCAATTTCCGTCCTTTGCGGGAACATTGACTTCCCATATACCATACTGATTTCTAGTCATAGGCCAGGCATTGCGGTCCCAATTACAGAAATCTCCAATAAAAGAGGCAGTTTCAGCATTAGGAGCCCATTCACGATAAACTACATCGTTATTTTCCAGCACATGGATGCCCATTTTCTTGTATCCTAAACCGAAGTTGGCCACGCCGCCTTCAGATTGTTCGAGTGAATCGATCCATTTCTGCGTCAGATTCCGTCTTTTTAGTATAGTATCCTTATACGGATTCAAATACGGGTCAATTCTAAAGATTTCTAAGTCTTCTGTCGCACTCATAGCTGATACAAAAGAACTTGACTGGTTATCGGTTTCTAGTTTTTACAGGGACAGGGGAATAAGGTTACAGGTGCAATAGATCTACGCAGGCACTAGCACCCCAAAGCGAGCCCGTCAAGGCCTATATGCAATGAGAACTCGTACCACTAAATAGAAAATCACGAATAAATAAAAACATTAAAACTACATTCGCACGCCGCCCAGTTCGCGTGCAGGGGTATTGGTATTGTGGGATGACAAGGAGAAACTCAAGCGGCAATAAGGTTTGTTGAGGCAGAGGCGCAGGCTGGTGATAGGAAGGTATTGGTATCATGCCTGGCACCTGCTCAACCGATTGCGCTGAGCTGAACATAAACTAACGTAAACTAACGTAGACTAACGTAGACTAACATATTTAAAGCATGTACTTAAAGCCGTCCTCTGGCGATCGGCGGTTGCTGTACTTGAGCCCTGCGAACATAAAGACAGTAGTTATGAACGCAATAGCAAGAGTACCGAGCGCTACACTGTTTCCCACAATGTATTTAGGCGCATCAGTGCTCGGGTACAGGTAAGATGACACTATACCACCCACTTGGCCAATCGATACCTGGATACCACAGCCTGTAGCGCGCTTGTGGTGACCCTGCAGGTTGTTTCCGAGCCAGCCCATGTTCATAGCCGAGCAAACATACAACGACACGGCACAAAGAAACGTTGCAAAATACCGCGCACCGGATTGGCTATGCGGCAGCGCAATGAGCAGAATATACCCGATCATTCCTACGGTCGAGTAGATGAGCATGAACGGAGTTCTATACCTCCATTTGTCCGACAACAGGCCCATGAGTGCCGTGAAAACGCAGGCAGTGGCAAAAGGGGGGACAGACATCAATTGCGCCTGAACATTTGAATACCCTATACTGGCAACGATACTAGGTAGAAAAAGCGCAAAGGAAAAAGTAGGGATGGCCACGCTCACGCACATGAGAGCAGCTAGCCACACCTTCCAGTCTGCGAACGCGCTGCGGACCAACTTCCAGTCGAAGTCCTCGCTTTCCTGCTTGTAGTCGGCTGCCAGCACGGCCAACAAAGCAGACCGCTCTGTCTCGGTAAGGAACGAGGCGGTGCTAGGCCCATCTTGCAGCACAAAGTAAGCCAAACAGCCTACGGCTACCGTAAGCAGTCCTTCGACCAGGAATATCCACCGCCAGCCTTCGAGACCGGCTCGACCATCGAGCGCGACTAGACCGCGTCCAAGTAAGCCACCGAAGGCGCCAGAGAGCGAAGCGGCCGAAAAAAACCAGCTGAAACGAGACAGTTGTTTATAGCGCGGATACCACATGCTGAGGTAGAATATCATGCCAGGGAAAAGACCAGCTTCGGCTAAACCAAGCAGTACCCGAACCGTCACAAACCCGCCAAAGTTCTGTACGAGGCAGGACAGGGTGGTGATTATACCCCATGCAATCGTAAGTGAGGGCAAATAATATTTTGGATGCAATCGTTTGAGGAAGACGTTGCTGGGGGTTTCGAGAGAGACGTAAGCGGCAAAGAAGACCGACAGGCCGATTGAGTATTGGTGGGGAGTCATACCTAAGTCCTTGGACATACCGGCGACATTCGCGTAACCGACATTTGTTCTGTCTAAGAAGGACATTAAATACATGGAAGATATCATTGGAAGGATCCAAAGGTCTAGTTTACGAAAAATGCGAGACAGATTGGCCTGCTGGTCAACCTGTAAGTCGGCCTGTGGGTCGGAGACCATGAATGATGTCTAGGGTAGAGTCGAAAGTTAAATCAAATTGTGTACCAGAATTAGTATTATTACCGCAAACATAAACAATAAGCGCAAGTCGTTATTTCGTTAAGAAGAAAGGAATGAATGCGAATCCATGAGATCGGCTGTCGTTATACTTGAAAAGGTGTGGCATCATCGATGCATGTGATGGCGCCCTTGACTATGAGCTCAGCGAGCGCTAGGCCCGAGCCTGGGGCGAGCGATATGCCCCATGGACCGTGCCCGGCGCTAATATATATGTTGTCAAACCCCATGGCAATTGCGGGCGGGATTTTGCCGATATAGGGCACGCCGCCCGGTCGAATCGGTCGCACGCATACTGACCGCTTCACAATATCGGCTCCGGGGCCGATGAACTTTCGGCTGGCATCAACAAGCGCGCAAAAATTCGGGTCCGTGATAGGTGGTATCTGCTCGCGGACGCTGTCATTGACTAACGGCGATATGGGGCTTCCTGGGGGCGATGTGTAGAAGCCGTACGTGTATCTTCCGCAGATATAGATGTCGCCGTTGGTTCTCACGTGCAGCTCAGGGCTCCAGGGTAAATCGTCGGTCATTGATGGGAAAAGGATATCGGACGTACAGCTAGCGCCGACGCTGTCGGGGTTGTGGGCGGTGATGGAATTTGGCAGCATGTCGGCGGAATAGGTGCTATCGGGCGATGAAAGTGTCGACGGGGAGCTGACGAGCGCCGAAGGCTCTTCGACCGGTCTCGTGGAGGCATCACCGCCGTCGTCTTTAGCGTTGTCGCCCCCGCTGGCGCCGTTGAGGCGACATGTGATCGAGTACCCAGAGACGGGCACGATGTTAGGAGTGCTGGTAGCTTCTGGGAAAAGGTGTGAGAAGGCGCTGTTGACCCAGGGCCCGCAGGCGAAAACGAGGTTGTCAAAGAAGATTTCTATGTCGTCGTGGCGCTCAATGGCGAGCTCAAAAGAGGAGGGCGCCTGGACGTAGGTCAGCAGGCCGCGGTAGCGGAAGCCCGTAGCAGGATCGGCAAGGACGATGGAGGTGAGGCGGTATGGGTTGTACATGGATGCGCCAAGCGACTGGGCATGCCGTAGAAGAAACTGACAGAAAGCATGCGGGTCGATCGAGGCGGACTCATTTGGAAACGAGATCTGATGCGCAGCCGACAGGCCGCGGAGCCATGGTTTCAGATTTTCAGGTGCGGCCTGCTGATTGGGTGGTATATGCAGATCAGTAGCGGAGCTCGTTGTAGTGATATTCCAAGCTCTTGCCAGGCTAAACCCCCAGTTCTTGGTGCCAGAGTATGCAGCTGCGAGCGAGCAATGCAAGCCAAAGCTGAGCTGCGCCAGTGGCGACAATCTGGAAGAGAACCATGTACGTGTGATAAATCCTGCGCCTTGGCCGGAAGCGCAATTGAACAGTTCAGAAGCAGAATCTACCAGTATGACCTGGTGATTCGGATCTAGCTCGTAGATGTAGTGGGCTATTGATAGCCCGATTACTCCGGAACCTAGTATAACTGTGGTATTAGATTTCGACATTCAGGGGGGATGTGTGGTTCGAACAGCTGTGTAAAAAAAGGAACAGACAGGTGTAGGATAAATAGTATTAGGAACTAGGAGCGGGCAAGCTAATCAAGCGAAGTAAACGGTATATTAATGGCGTTTTTATATATGATATCCGCCTCAGAACAACATTGGTAAAGAGAAAAAGGTTTTTTCCTCGAAGTAGCTTCTTATTTCAATACGTTTATGAATTAATTCACTGTAAAACGTCTTTCATATAAAGGAAAGGTCTCGACTCTAATCAAACTTTAATACTTTTTTTAAACTTTCGACCCATAGCCTAGGCCTGATCCGACTGCAAAAAAATCAAGGGCAACTCTAATATTTTATTTTGTTAGCATAGTACCTCAAAAAATTGTTATTCGAATATCGCACAATTAGTAGCTTTCACTTAATTGTCCTATATTAACGGCTACTTGTCGCTAGCGCTCGCGCGATCTTTCCAGCGGCTATCATTAGGATCGGCAAACTGCTACACTTCCATGCCTACGCGGAACCTGCCGCCTATAATCTTTAGCCTTTTATTACCTATCTCGTGCCGGATCTTAACTTGATCTCATACAAACCTAACTGTTTTTCTACGCACGTGATGTTCCACCGACCACGCCATTTTTGTTTTCAATGCGCTGCAGCACGTTTCTGTGCCCCTAGCATGGCCAAAAGAGCAATGGCTCATCTACTTTGACCCCGATTGCCCCCTTCAAACTGATGTAAATGCGATCAACTTAAACATCTATATTCGTGTAATTGGCGTCTTCTATCCAGCTAATTTCATCTCGCCTCCTGAACTTTACTTTCAACTGTATAACTCTATTTCGTATTTGCTCAACAACTGATCGCTACTGTTTTCTTCCACTCATACATCGCATATCACCTTCCTCACACGAACCTTTCACTCCCTCTGTCCGTCGCTACAGCTCATTACGCTCCGGACTGTCTCATAACCTGATAAACCTCTTCAAACCGTTCAACCATTGCGCTTCTACACCACTATGCCAGTCAACAGCAGTCAGGAATTGAAATCAGCCAATCACAGCCTGCGTCCGCGTTGCGCTTAAAACCCTGCGCTGGCCCACGACCCCCGAATTACTCCGCTAACAACGCCTGCATCACTATATTCGCTCTTTTTCTGGCGCATCGCTGCTTTTTACCGCCAGTCACATTTCACTCTAGCCGTTCTCGCTTATTTGCACGTCCCCAGTCGGTCCTGGGTTTTACACTACTTCTCACTTTTTCTGCGTAAAACTCCTCCTCCAAGCTCGCCCCGTTACCAACGACATCCGACATGAACTTCAACGACAGTAACTCGTCACTCGACCCCACACTGTCGAACGAAAGCGCCACCGGCAGCTCCACCAAGCTTGCTAACGGCTCAAATATATACCTCGACCGGCTTCAAGGCGTTTCTCACCCGCGGAACCCCACATCAGATCTCGATCGCCATGAGGTCGCGGCCGATATAGAACTTGCTAGAATGAATCCTTTCATGTTCCTACTTACCCTAGTCGCATCGTTCTCGGGTTTTCTCTTTGGATACGATACCGGATACATTTCTGGTGCTCTTGTCAGTATAGGCACTGACCTCGGCAAATCACTCTCTTACAGCGACAAGGAACTCATCACCGCTTCTACAGCACTCGGTGCCCTCATCGGCGGTATAATAGCAGGCTTCACAACTGACATGTTGGGCCGCAAACGTATCATCATGTTTGCAAATATCCTGTTCGTTGTCGGCGCAGCTGTGCAGACAGGCGCCCATACCGTCTGGACAATGATTGTGGGCCGTTTCATCATGGGATGGGGTGTAGGTCTCGCTTCTCTCATAGCCCCTCTGTATATTTCTGAATTATCTCCTTCTAGATTTAGAGGCCGGCTTGTTGTTTTAAATGTACTTGCTATTACTTCTGGTCAGGTCATCGCTTATGCAATCGGCGCAGGACTGACCCATGTCGAGAACGGCTGGCGCATCCTTGTCGCACTCAGCATCATCCCGGCAGTCGCTCAGTTTATCCTGTTCTTCTTCATGCCAGAAACCCCGAGATACCTTGTCCGCTCGGGAAATATATCTGCTGCTGAATCAATCATCCGCCGAACGTATCGAAACGTTTCCGAAGCAGAAGTGGCAAGGAAGATCAAACTCCTTCAAGAATTTAACTTAGACACATCCAAAGGCCGCACTAGACTTAGCAGGCTTTGGTACAATTACAAAGCGCTGCACACCTTGCCCTCTAATTTTAGAGCTTTGTTCATTGCCTGCTCTTTACAAGCAATTCAACAGTTCTGTGGCTTCAATTCACTTATGTATTTCTCCGCCACTATTTTCGAAGGTGTTGGTTTTGCTAATTCCACAGCTGTATCGCTTATTGTTGCCGGAACCAATTTTATCTTCACATGCGTCGCATTCACTTTAATTGATCATCTTGGCAGACGCAGAATGTTATTGTGTACTCTTTGGGGTATGTGCGCTGGACTGGTTCTTTGTGCTATTGCGTTTCATTTCATCCCGTTTTCGCTAGATGGAAACGCGCCTGCGCTTGAAGGCAGTCAGCATACATGGGGCATCATTGTTATCATTGCAATGATTATCTATGTTGCATTCTATGCATCTGGAATTGGAAATGTCCCGTGGCAGCAGTCTGAGCTGTTCCCCATGGCCGTACGCGGTGTGGGAACTGGTCTGTCTACCGCTACTAACTGGGCCGGAAACCTGGTCGTCTCCGCGACATTTTTAACCATGTTGCGAAACATCACACCTACTGGAACATTTGCATTTTTTGCAGCACTGTGTGCTGTTTCTGAAGTGCTTGTATATTTTATATACCCAGAAACCGCTGGTCTCCCGCTGGAAGAGATCCACGAACTCTTATCCGACGGGTTCCACATCAAAGAAGCCAACAAAAGGCAGAGAGAGAGGAAAAGATCGTCTCGAAGTGCTGACTGAAACATGTCAACTGTTAAATGACCATTTTATTTGTTCTTTTACTGCTTCGGTGGATCCCGAAATGCAGCTAGCGCGTATGCTTGTGGCCGCGAGCCTGCAAGCCCTGAACCCGCTGGTAGGCCAACCGCACCCATAGAGTACCCACTTACTTGCCATTTCCCACCCACCACTCCACCAGCACAGCGCTCAATTCTAATCAACAATGTCCACCTGGTTATCTTCTATGTTTGGTGCCAAACAAACCAAGAAAGATGCACCAAAGAACGCTATAGTGAAGCTCAGAACACAATTAGAGCTCCTGGGCCGCAAGGAAAAGTACCTAGAACAGCAAATAATGGAACAAGACCAGCTGGCAAGAGCCAACATCAGCACCAACAAAGTGGCGGCTAAAAACGCCCTGAGGAAGAAGAAAACCTATGAAACCCACTTAGAAAGAGTCACAGCACAAATCATGCAGGTTCAGGCACAGAGCGATGCGATCGAGAACGCTAACCTCAACTACGAGACAATGAAGGTCATGCAAGAAGGTGCGAAAGCTATGAAACAGATACACGGCAATATGGACATCGATAAGGTCGATGCTGCCGTGGATGAGATACGGGATCAAATCGCCTTATCTGAAGAAATCGGTGAGGCTATTGCACGCCCTCTGGGAAGTGATATGATTGATGACGATGAGCTAGCTGACGAGCTAGAGGCGATGGAGCAAGAGGCACTAGATGCGAAAATGGTCAACGCTGGCACTGTCCCGCCAACAAATGTTGGTCCTTCTAAGGTGTCTATGCCGAGTGTGCCTGATCAGCTTGAGGATGAAGATGAAGAAGAAGAGCTGCGCCGTCTTCAACAGGAAATGGCGATGTAAATGACTCTCATTCTCACAAGCTAATCGCAATCTATAATAACCCCCTAGGATACTCGTCCTATCAAGCCATTCCTATAGCGCTATTGGCTATATTTGAAATAACGTCTGGTTGAAGAGCGATATTGGTTACTTACAATGTCTAACCATTACAGTTCTTCCATGGTTCTGTTCGTTGGGCTTAACAGCGACCCGATCAAATTGATCCTCTCCGTTTTGTTGTATCTACAGCGAGTCGATTGCTGTGCTATCCATTTCTATGTAATTTACTGGGATTCACTGCGTTTGCTCATATTCTGTTATAATGAGACAGTATAGCTTTTATCAGATCAGATCCGCATTGGAATCGCCGGTCCATACGGCCATTGTGAGGGCCGACACACAAACACACAACCTTAACACAACAGCGGCATATCCATTGGCTAACACTGTTTAGTCTCAGAAGCTCGCTTCATCGTTTTCTCCTTGCAACCTTCTTACTTTCCTCACATAAATATCACACCGAATTGTCTAATACTCCGATCTGACATTGTCCTATCCGTCGTTAGATACTTTCTGATAGTGGACTTCCCTTAGCAACGGAGGTTCTCTTTTCCCCACTCCCACTGACCAGTGACCTTCCTAACCTTTCGCCTTGACTAACACAGAGTGTTTCAGACGCCTCTTTGACCCGCATCCGTTAGGACAAATAGGACAATTACCGAAGTAAAATACTCATTGTGAACCAATAATTTTAGAATTGTCTGAAATAAGTACTATGGAAGACCCATTAGAGACTACAACCGCGACAGCGCCGATCGCGCCCAGCAATCCAGGCAGGGGCTGGAAAGTGCCTGCTCCTGACGCCACTCCGGCTACTGAAGAATCCTCGTCGACTGCTTCGCCAGTGTTTATCAATCGTCGCACATCTGTTTCGGCAGAGTCAATGGTTTTTTCTCAAGGCTGGAAACCTCCAGTATTCCCGAAAAGTGCTGACCAGACTAGCCGTCTCGAAAAATCCGTAAGTGATAACTTCATTTTCCGCGCATTACGTGAAGATAGCTTGAAACTAGTAATTCAAGCTCTAGAAGAAGTCCCACATGATAAAACTGCAGCTGGGTGCGTCATTGTGAAACAAGGCGATCACGGCGATTATTTTTACATTGTCGAATCTGGAGATCTCCGGGTTATTATTGATGGCGTACAGGTCGGCACGGTCGGTCCTTCAGGATCATTTGGAGAACTAGCTCTTCTTCATAATGCTCCTCGTGCTGCCACTGTTGAGGCTATCACTGATACAGTTCTCTGGAGGCTGGATCGCGTCACATTCCGGCGCATCCTCTTTGAGGGCACCTCTAAACGGCGTGCATTATACGAATCCTTTCTCAAAGAGGTGCCTGTACTCTCCGTGCTAAAAGATTACGAATTGCTCAGGCTCGCCGATGCTTTAGATTCTAGAACTTATGCTCCAGGTGAGATAATAGTGAAAGAAGGTGATGCTGGTGATGCATTTTTCATTATCGAATCAGGTGATGCCGAGGTTATTAAGGAAGGTTCTGGTAAAGTGCAGGACTTGCATAAGGGCGATTACTTTGGTGAGCTGGCCTTACTCTATGACCAACCTCGCGCTGCAACGGTCAAAGCTGTCACTAAAGTAACTGTTGCGACTTTGAAGAAGAACGGTTTTCAGCGACTTCTCGGACCGGTCGTTGATGTTCTACGGGAACGTGCGCCACAAACCTAAAAGGACCCGATAAAGGGCTTTACATGTGAGAAACTGCTTGTCTGGCTCCGAAATGAGCTCAATTGTTGTATACCATTCACAATCCGACTGTTGTGCTCTGTTGTTTTGTTTTACATTCTTGCTTTTTATCCCTCTTTTTTGTCTCGTTTCTTTACTTCACTGCTTATTTATTCTTAATTAGAACACTACTTTTGCGTTTATCTCATTATCTTTCCTAGCACGGCGATTTGCTATTCTTCTCTCTTCACTTTTTCATCTTTGTTCTCGCGTCCATTCAGGTATACTTTTTTGGAAGATGGAAAGATATCGATTGCAAATGCGTTTCGACAACTTGTCTGTGTTCCTGATTTGCCGATAATAACGGTGCGTTTTCTGTACCGTTTCTAACGGCAGATTATCGTTTTTGAAATCTTTGTTCGAACTTTGGATGTTATATTTGATATTACGTCGATTATCTGGCTTACGCTTTTCTTTACAATGCTTGGGTATTCAGATAGAGACTACTTGAGTATTTGATGATTCCTTCTACATGTGCTGGTCGACATATATACAGTTTATGACGATTTATTTTTATTATAATAGCCATTTCTGCGTTGTTACTATTAATTTTTTTTGGTCATCGTTTCCCTTTTGGGCACAAAACTTAATGCAAGCTACAATAATCATGATTGACTCCGAATCGGCTCCCGCCTTCTCCCGCCCATAATATTCCCATATAAATAAGGAACAACCTTAATTTCTGTACCCTATCACACCACCCTATTCATTCACCGCTAGCTTATTCCATACTTGCATAATACAGTCAATTAGCTAGTACGCAAAACAAGTTCAAATACTCAATCTGCTGCTATTTATTATAATATTCATTATAATATTATAGTAGATTGTTTTTTTTACATTATCCATATAGACACTTGTGTTCTTTTCGCCGGTATCACACTTTTGTTTACCCTGTTGGAATCGAACGTTCCATCTTCTTCTACTCTTTCTTTTTCCCACTATCTGCAGCTTTCCAAAGAACTGAACAATGGTCAATCATACATTTACGTGGACAGGCCCTGTAAAGAAAGACGCTTTTGTCACCGGCACTTTCGACAACTGGTCAAAATCTTTCCCCCTTGTTAAGCAGGCCGATGGCACCTATTCGATTACTATCCCTCTGAAGGGTGACGAGAAAGTATTGTACAAATACGTCATCGATGACGAATGGGTTCTGGACGATTCAGCTGAGAAAGAAACTGATTCTGAAGGTCTTACAAACAACATTGTTTCTGTCGATACGCTTACGGCCGCCGCAACTACTGCTGCAAAAGGCATTCCAGAATCGGGTGGTCTTCCGATCACCTCAGGCAAAGAAGCCGAGGCTACTGCTGCTATTGCTGCCACTCCTGGTCCTGTCATTCCTGAGAATGCTGCTAGCATTGATGCTCTCCAGCAACCCACTACCACTGGTGACTCTGCCTCTTCCTCGTCTAAAGATAAGAAGAAAAAGAAGAAAGCCAAAGACAAGAAGCGAAAGAAAGAGAAGGAGGCTGAGGCCAAGGCTAAAGATTCTACTATATCAGCAAAAGAATCTGCTTCCAACGCTGTGACTGCAGCCACCGCTGCTGTGACTGGGGCTGCCACCGCGGTCGCTACTAAACTTACCCCTGATTCAAAGACCGAAACCAAGGCCGATTCCAAGCCCGAATCCAAGGTTGCTGAAGTGACTGATGCATCTACCCCTGTCGAGACCGCCGAGGCTGCTAAGGTTTCTGAGGCTTCTAAAGCTGTCGAGTCCGAAGCTGTGCCTGTTGCCACTGCCACTACTCTCAAGAGCACCACTGAGACCGGTGATGCTACCGCTGCTACTACTGCTACTGAACCTGAAGGCGATGCTTCTAAGACTTTGCAGGATCGCATCAAAGAAGGCAAAGAGTTCCTTGCAAAGGAAGCCAAAGAAGGTGCTGCTCATATTTCCGAAGGCTTGAAGGAGATCAAAGACGGCGTGAAGTCTAAAGACAAAGAGACCCTTAAAGAAGGAGGAGAGGCTGTCAAGCATGGTTTAACTGAAGTTGGTGCTGCTGTCAAGTCCACCAGTGATAAAGTCTACAAGGAAGTTTCTGCTGATGTTAAGGCGAAAGAAGCTAAAGAAGAGGCTACTGCACCGGCCTCTGGCACGCCCAAGAAAAAGAAAGGATTCTTCTCTAAGATTAAGAAAATGTTCGCTTAAGCAAGGAATGACGATTTCTTAAAGTGGTTACGTTTCCTTTTTATTCTGTTCGATAACACTGCACTAATTGTTTTCTTCTTTTGGTTTTAGCTGTTTCTCTCATTATGGTCTTATAGCTTTTCACATTCACATCTCTTTGTTTTTGTTTTAATCATCTCAATGTATTTTAATAAATATATCAATCTCTATAGTCTAGAGAGTAAAAATAAAAAGAGAATTAAAAAAATTGACACGGACAGGAATTGAACCTGCAACCCTTCGATGCCACAGCACTGGAGTCGAAAGCTCTACCATTGAGCCACCGCATCACTTACGAGTTTAATGCCTTGCAGAGACTATATAAGCTGTACTCTCGTATAGGGTTAGGTTTTTTATAAACTGTTCTGTTACAGCGCTTTATGCTGCTATTGTGAGTTTTGATCGTGTTTAAGCTATTTGGCGGATTTTAATTGGTTTTCGCGAGTCAAAAAAGGTATATAACGCAATGCCGTTAAAGGCGGTATAGTGGGCCTGAACGAGTGTGCGGGCTCGACCGCTAGGCAAATCAAACAACTCAATCATGTGCACATTGATGACACGCTATCACGGCACATGGCCATAACATGCCGATCCTTATGAAATGTATTAAATTAACCGTTTATAATCTCCGAGTTTTGTAGTTTCATCACGGATATAATTACGTTGTAGCTCGGTCAACATATGATCCGAAAAGGCTAAATCGGCAAACAAAGTTATTTTTTGTCGGTGCCCTAGTTAGTGCACATGGCCGTGATCGCGGCGATAAGTTTAAAATAGAGTCATTAAACGACGGAGCTAAGCAGGTAAATACATATATATATAAACATCAGCATATGTCGGCGTTGCTAGACTTTAGATTTATATTATCTGAATAAAATGGCTCGCGACAGTGATGAAGACTCGGTATCCGTGCGCAGCTTCACCAAACCCGAAGATGTTAGCGACGTCATGTTGCGTGCAGCTTTAGAGAATCAAAGACGAGATCCTGAAGGTGCCGAGATGAGTATTATTCAAAGAATTGCAAGTCGAAATAGCAAACGAGAATCAGTAATTGATTCCCAATCAAAAGAATCAAGTCGGAAGTCGGATCAAGGTATTGAGGCGGGTCCGGCAAGTGGACCGCCAAATGGGCCACCGCCTAAATATTCATTCTTCCACAGAGAACTAGCCGCAGCGCGCAAATCTGTGTTCTTGCAGTCGTTTTATCTTATTATTATGTTTGGTGTGTTTATTCTTTCTGTTATATCTATATACTGGGGTGCTTTCTACAACAGGGCCAGCTACACTCACAATTTACGTCTATGGATCGTGAACCTTGACCAGCCGTCTACTGCCATGTACGATACTCTCCTTGACGCGATCAATACATTGCATTCTCCCGATGGAACTACACCCACGGTCATTGCCACTGATCAGTTCAATACTGTTGAAGAGGTTTACCATTCCGTGCTCGATGAGCAGGTCTGGGGCGCCTTTATTATTATGCCGGGTGCACAATCCCGACTCGACAGCGCTACCCAGGCCTTGTCTAGCGAAGGATACAACTCGAGCGATGCTGTCCAGTTTGTGTACACAACTGCTAGACAACAGACCGCTGTTTCTTCGAATCTTCTGCCGCACGTGCAGCAGATGCTAGCGCTCTTTCGAGAGACATACACGCCACAGTACGTCTACAATACTACACAGAGTATCAGTGCCTCTGATCTTCAAAATGCCGGCCAGTCGTTCTCGACTCTTCTAGCTGACCCGGTGCTTCCTCTGCTTAACGATCTGCTGCCAGTCAACGAGCCGCTGAGTGTTGCTATGTTCCAGGTAGGCATGATCTTCATGATCATTTTGTCATTTTTTAGCACCAACTTTTTCACACCTGTACATCTCAAGATCATGAAATACCTTTTCCCGAGAGATCTTATTATCTATCGCGTTATTAGCTCAATGATCGCTTTCTTCTTTGAATCGCTATTCTTATCGCTGGTCTCTCTAGCTTTTCAAGTCGACTTCACCAAAGTTTACGGTCGAGGAGGTTTTGTCGTTTTCTGGATGTTCAATTGGCTTGGGTTCGCCGCCTTAGGCGGCGCATGCGAGAATTCGGCTACTGTCATCTTTTCCGTATACCCTCCATCTCTCGGCATTTTCCTGCTAACGTGGGTCATTCTTAATGCTTCAACCGGTTTCTCGCCGTTTGACCTCATGAACCGCTTCTATCAGATCGGGTACGCTTTTCCTGTATACAATGTTGTGCAAGCGCAATTGCACGTTATGTATGGCACGAAAAACTACACAGGACGATCTGCGGGTATTCTAATTGCCTGGATTGTTGTTAACACTATGCTGCTGCCATTCTGTCTCCGTTTTGCTATGAAGAGAATGATCAAACAGCAACAACAGCAACAACATGGATCCAAATAGAGTTGAATTTCATGTTATTAATCTAATATATATATATATATATTGTGCTTAAAGTAGTGTTTTGTAAATGAGTGTCAATCTCTAGAGAATGTAAGCCGTTTTAACTGTCTTTCCGTTGATTGGTTAAAAACAATGTAGCGGCTAACTTAAAATTTTACAGTCTAAATCGTCTATTTTGTTCTTGTTTTTACGATTTTTAGCGCAGCATGCGCAATAGGGCTATAAAAAACGTTAGCAATGCATTGGTATACTAAATATATGAGAAGACTCTTTTCTTATTCACTGTACACAATAAACATAGCTGTCATGTGCTTGTCTTGACATCATTATAACCTTTATATGACACCCCGCAAACACAACCGAACTTACACTAAAGCTTATTCCGCCACTCGCCAAAATTGCACGCAGTTGATTGTCTATATACTAAGACAACAAGATAATTATTCATCCTATATATATTAGATAAACTAAAACTAGACTTTAGACTGAATGTAGACTGACTATAGACAGCGAAACCCTTTTCCGGAGGTATTGACTGGGAGGCTTTGCTTCCCCGGGTCATCCCATTAGCGGGGCTTTTAGGCGCTAAAATACAATCCAGCCCTTCGATCTCATCTTTACAGTCTCCAACTCCTGAACCCTCTCGAGAATCACATGGGGAAAAATAAAGGCGGTGTCGCCGAATCAGACGAATCAAGCGCTTTTGACAAGTTTCCAGAAAATGAAAAAGCTATCTTACGTGGTCAAATCCACGTCCCTGAAACCAAAGTGTCATACCTGGACTTATTCCGCTTTGCAGGACCATCTGAGTACTTTCTGTATGCTATAGCTATTACTGCTGCTGTGGCTTTAGGTGCCTCTTTGCCGCTCATGACGCTACTCTTCGGTAATGTCACAGGCGAGTTTGCCGACTATTATCGTGGACCATCAGACAACTTCCAGCACACAATCAATCAAAACAGCCTGTATTTCGTTTACTTGGCTATTGGCACTTTCGTCGTTGCCACTATATCCACATTTTTGACTATTCGTCTAGGAGAAATACTCGCAAACCGTATCAGAGTACACTACTTAAGAGCCATCCTACGCCAGAACATCGCCTTCTTTGATTCGATCGGCTCCGGCGAAGTCACCACCAGGATCATCACTGACACAGATCTCATACAACACGCTATTTCCGAAAAAGTTTCCGTAATAGTCTCAAGCATCGCAGGTCTTATTGCTGGTATTATCGTCAGTATAGCTCGTGCCTGGAAACTCGGTCTCATCCTTCTGTCCGCCGTCGTCACTTCTATCGTGCTTCCTGGCTTTTTGTCCTCACTCATGACAAAACATCTTATTAACTGCAATATCCAGTATGCAAAATCCGGCTCTGCTGCAGAAGAAGCTATTTCGTCAGTGCGTAATGTTCATTCTTTTGGCCTCCAAGCACGTCTTCTTGCCAAATACGAAGTGTTTATCAGATCGGGCGAAAAGTCCAAAATAAGAGCCAATGTTTTCCTCGCCGCCCTTATCGGATCTTTTTATTTCATATCTTTCTGCACCTATGCCCTTGGTTTTTGGGAAGGTTCTCGTCTGTTGGCTTGGGGCGAGTTCGAGATTCAACATATCGTCAGTTCTGTTATGGCTATCATCTTTAGCTCCTTCTCCGTCAGTCAGTCGTTCTCACACATAAGAGACATGGGTATGGGCGTAGCTGCCGCTAAGCGCATTTTTGCTACAATCGACCGCAAATCATACGTCGACCCCGAATCAAATGAAGGCAAGACTCTAGACACTGTAAAGGGTGAAATAGAACTGAAAAACGTTCGATTCGTATACCCTTCACGTCCTTCAGTCACTGTACTTCAGAACATGTCTTTGAAAGTTCTACCTGGACAAACAGTCGCTCTTGTGGGCATGTCTGGATCTGGAAAAAGTACTATTATAGGCATCCTTGAACGCTTCTACGCTCCTCTCGCCGGTGAGGTCTTAATTGACGGCCACGATATATCTACTCTCAATGTGAAATGGCTCAGACATCAGATTGCCCTTGTGTCGCAAGAGCCCAATTTATTTGCAACGACTATCTTTGAAAACATCGCTTACGGCTTAATAGGAACTGAACTCGAACATGCATCTCCGGAAAAGAAAGCCGAACTTATTCACGATGCTGCAAAGCAAGCCAACGCCTATGATTTTATCATGAAACTCCCTGAAGGGTTTCAAACCAATGTTGGTGAGCGTGGATTCCTGATGTCTGGAGGTCAGAAACAAAGAATTGCTATTGCTCGTGCAATTGTCAGCAATCCTAAAATTTTACTTCTTGATGAAGCAACTTCGGCTTTAGATACTGAATCGGAAGGTATCGTTCAGGACGCTCTTGACAAGGCTGCTAAATCTAGAACAACTATTATTATCGCACATCGTTTGTCCACTATTAAGGACGCTGACAAGATCGTTGTGATGAAGGATGGTCGTATTATGGAGTCGGGATCTCACAGCGATCTTATTGCCAAACAAGGCATCTACTTCAAACTTGTGGAAGCCCAGTCTCTAAACTCGAAGGTAGCAGAGCCGCACTCTGAAGGTAGCTCAGAATCTGTTGACTCTGTTGAAACAGAAAAACCTGAAGAAATCTTCCAAGAGGAGGACGACACTAATGCTGCTGTTACGAACCGCAAATCGTCCTACTCTGCCTCTTTAATCGAACAATTGAGATCAAAAGACACTAGGTACCGCAACTATTCTAACTTTCAAGTGGTTGTTGAGCTATTCAAAATGAACGCACCAGATGCGGAATGGCTTACCGCCGGTTTCCTATTTGCTGTCATGTCAGGCCTTGCGTACCCTGTTCTTTCTGTGTTCTATGGAAAAGTCATAGTCGCATTTGCCTCTCCAAGCATCTCATTCATGCGCAGCGAAATTAATCTCTGGTCAGGCCTACTTTTCATGCTTGCAGTTGTCAATTTTTTCTTTACTTTCTTCATGATTCTCAGCATGGCTATCACCTCAGAGAGACTTATTCGCAGAATAAGAGTCAACTGCTTTAAAGCTATCATGCGCCAGGATATATCTTTTTTCGACAAGGACGAGAACTCAACTGGAGCGCTCACCAGCTCTTTAAGCAAGGATGGCGAACATGCCGAAGGCTTGTCTGGCAGCACTTTGGCTCATTTATTCACGTCGATGGTTACGCTCGTCGCTGGCTGCATCCTAGGTCTGGCACTCAGCTGGAAGCTGGCGCTCGTCTGTATTGCATGCGTTCCGGTTCTTTTAGGTGCCGGCTTTTGTCGTATATGGGTTCTCAAAAAGATGCAGGAATTCTCTGAGAAGGTATACACAGACTCGTCTCAAAAGGCATGCGAAGCCACTGATCTGATCCGCACAGTAGTGTCTTTGACTCGTGAAGAGCAAGTTGTACAGGAGTACGAACTTCGGCTCCAACGCCAGACACGCCATGACATGTGGCCAAATATGCGATCTTCTTTATTGTTCGCTATGAGTCATTCTATGTCTATCTTTATTGTTGCACTAGGTTTCTGGTGGGGTGGAACTCTTATGGGTCGCGGAGAACTTTCAATATTTCACTTCTTCGTCACGTTTATAGCTGTTGTTTTCGGAGCCCAAACTGCAGGCACCGTGTTCTCGTTTGCTCCAGATATGACTAAGGCAGGTGATGCTACGCGTAATGTCTTAAGTCTATTGCGTCTCGAACCGACAATTGATGCTGAAAGTGACGAAGGCATAAAGCTTGAAAAATGCGATGGTGACATTGACTTTGTTGATGTCCACTTTAGGTACCCGAGCCGCCCTGAGGTTCCTGTATTAAGAGGACTGAACCTGTCTATTAAGAGAGGTCAATATGTCGCGCTTGTCGGTACTTCGGGCTGTGGAAAATCCACGACTATTGGACTGATTGAATCGTTTTATCGTCCGCAATCAGGTGAAGTGCGGCTCGATGGCATCGATATCTCTACAATCAATATCCGGTCCTATCGGTCTCACATCGCTTTAGTGCAGCAGGAACCTACGCTGTACAGTGGCTCAATTCGCGAGAATATCCTCTACGGTACCGAAGAAGACCCAGAAACTGTCACAGAAGAACGAATAGTGGAAGCCTGTCGCAAAGCTAACATATATGACTTCATCATGTCTCTTCCTGAAGGACTCGAAACTTTATGCGGTAGTAAAGGTACTCTGCTATCTGGTGGACAGAAACAACGTATTGCAATTGCTCGAGCACTTATACGAGATCCGAAGATTTTGCTACTTGATGAAGCCACATCTGCACTTGACTCTGAATCAGAGAAAGTCGTGCAAGAGGCACTCGATTCTGCCTCTAAAGGTCGCACTACTATTGCCGTTGCTCACAGATTGTCAACGATTAAAAACGCCGATGTTATCTATGTGTTTAAACATGGTGTTGTTGTTGAATCTGGAACACATGATGAACTTTTAGCCTTACGCGGTCTATATGCTTCTACTGTAGCGCTGCAGAGTTTGGAGGAAGATCCTGTATAATACCGAGACCACGATGAACTGAGTGTTTATCTCTTCAATGATTTAAGTAAATAACGAACATACTTGTGTGCCCTTATGATTATTATAGTATGAACTTTAAATTGAATAAGCTTCAACCGCGACAACGCAACTTTCCAAACGACAACATGATTACTAATGGACTTCGCCGCCATAAATCGCCCTAATTGAAGAATGAAAGTATATGTTATTTCATGTCGCTTATAGAAATCTCATTCTATAATAATTTCATTATTTTAATGAGAAAGTTTGTGTCAGTAATTATGGTCATATTGCTTACTATAGCGCTATTTACGCTAAATTGTTTCTTTGAAGTCAATTACAATTCCGGAATTTGAATAAGAGTAGGAGACATATTTTTAATAAGTCGAACATTTATCTCGGGACTTATGAGATACAATATTGCCGACCTCCCTGCTTTTGAGGCACAGTATCATCTTTGGTCGTTTCTTTATCGTCTGTTCAGCTTTTTGGTTGTAATGATCTCGATTTTATCTTTGAGCACAGTTACATTACCCTCATACGCCGTCACATTACCCTCAAACACCGTCAACCAAAGGCCATCTCTTTTATAGTTACGGCTAACTCTAAGCGCCCAGTTAGCCAAGAGATTAAGCGTCGGTCGCCAAAATGTATCCACTCAGCTAAAAGGATCAAAAGTTCATTTAAATTGGACTACTTCTACTACACACGCTTAAATGCAATACCAATGTGGCATATTTCAAGTTCCACTGACCGTTTAACTCAAGCAGTGTTTGGTTGTATAACGATAACCGCGTCATCGATGACATCCACCCCGAACGAGAGCGGAAGAACGGCGAACTCTGTGAAATGATTAACTTTCTTTGCCAATGCAAACTCTCATCAAGCTGCAATCTTTGCTCATGTCACCTCAGGCTCGAAGCTCCAAGCTTAAAAGGTAGACCGCCTGCTGGTATTCTAAAAATTCTATCAACAGTGAATCATGAGCGCTCTGAGCGAAAAGGCAACGGCACCCTCTACGAAAGAATCGTTCGACTCCTCAGACGAGCGTTCAGAAGAAGAACAGCTGTTACTTAAAAGTCAAATTGAAGTGCCACATGTCAACGTAACGTTCTTCTCGCTATTCAGATTTGGCAAAAAATCAGAGATATTTGTGCTGATACTAGGCATTTTATGTTCAGCAGCCCAAGGTGCGGCTTTCCCGACAACTACTATTCTGTACGGTAACTTGACAGATGAGTTCGCTAGACTCTTCTTGTCTTCGAACGCTAATATCAATGATTTTCAAGATACCATTAATGAATATGGCCTATACTTCGTTTATATAGGCATTGGAGCGCTGGTAACTTCGACTATTGGAACTTTTGTCACATTGTACTTTGGGGAATTATTCTCCAACCGCATTCGCGTACAGTATTTGCGCTCTTCCTTGTATCAAAACATCGGCTTCTACGACTCTAACGGGTCCGGAGAAATTACTAATCGTATAATCTGTGACACAAACCTCATCCAAAAAGCTATATCTGAGAAAGTCGCTGTAATAACCTCTGGTGTCGCTGCAATGCTAGCTGCAATTAATGTCTCCTTGGCCGTCTCCTGGAAACTCGCACTAGTCCTCCTCGCCCCCTTTTTCACGACGTTTATTGTGGCTGGCCTTTTTTCTAAGCAGCTTGGTAAATCAATGGTAAAGGCTACAGCTGTGCTGGGTACCGCAGGTACGTCCTCCGAAGAGGCTATCAGTACGGTGCGCAATGCTCACGCATTCGGTCTTCAAAGCCGCCTCGCTGCCAAGTACGAGCAATATGTGAACAAAGGAGCACAGTTCCATATGCTTGCTGGTTGCTTCTTTGGACTGCTCATGGGCTGTATTTGGTTTGTTAATTTCAACACCTACGCACTTGGGTTCTGGGAAGGCTCAAGACTTCTCGACTGGGGTGAATTCCCTATTCACAGCATTATCACCGCCGTCTTTTCTATGATGATGGCTTCTATGATGCTAGGTCAGACGGCTATTCATTTCAGAGACATAAAACTAGGTGTCGCGGCTGGTAAAAGCATTTTTACTACTATTGAGAGAGAATCTTGCGTCGATGCTTCAAAAAATTCTGGTTATAAGCCTTCTGACCTAAAGGGTGAAATAGAATTCAAAAATGTCCGCTTTGCGTATCCTTCTCGCCCTTCAGTAACTGTGCTTAACGACCTGTCACTTGCCGTGCATCCTGGTGAAACAGTTGCTCTCGTAGGACCTTCTGGTTCAGGTAAGAGCACAATCGTTGGCATATTAGAACGGTTCTATATTCCGCTTTCCGGTCAAGTACTCATTGACGGCCGTGATATATCCACACTGAATGTTCGCTGGCTCAGACAGCAATTGGCTTTGGTTTCTCAGGAACCTACTTTATTTTCCACGACTGTATTTGAGAATATTGCACATGGTCTTATCGGAACCGAATTGGAAAGTGTTCCTCTTGAGAAAAAGACTGAACTCATTCATGATGCTGCCAGACTAGCTAACGCCTATGATTTTATCATGGAACTGCCCGAAGGGTTTCAAACCAATGTTGGTGAGCGTGGGTTCCTCATGTCTGGAGGTCAGAAGCAAAGAATTGCTATTGCTAGAGCCATTGTAAGCAATCCTAAAATCCTCCTTCTTGATGAAGCGACTTCCGCTTTAGATACAGAATCCGAAGGCATAGTGCAAGACGCCCTTGACAAGGCTTCTAAGTCTAGAACAACCATAGTTATCGCACATCGCTTGTCTACTATCAAAGATGCTGACAATATTGTGGTTATGAAGGAAGGAAGCGTCGTTGAAGCTGGAACTCACCAAGAGTTGCTTCTAAAGAAGGGGTCATACTCTGCAATGGTTAACGCACAATCTATTCGATCTAATCTTACACAAGCTAGCCCAGTTGATCAAGGTCCGGTGTTACTGGATGACGAAACTGATTTCGACAAAGAAACCAACAGTTCTGCTGACAAAAATGCTGATCGCATGATAGTTTCAACGCAAAGGGCTTCAATATCTTCTGCACGAGTGAAACAATTGCAGAATGCGATAAATCGCAACAAGGCTTATACTCTATACCAGATATTCTACAAGCTAGCTAAAATGAATGAACCAGAGAAATGGTTACTTGTGTTAGGATTTTGCTTCGCTGTTATAACTGGTGGCGGATATCCCACAATGGCGGTCTTCTTGGGTCATTTGGTATCGGCATTATCTAGTCCCGACAAAGCTGTAATGCGACATGATATCAATTTTTGGACTGGAATGTTCTTCATGCTAGGATGCATTGAGCTGGTCGCTTATTTTATGTTAAATGCACTCATGAACTATGTTGCTCAACGTTTAGTTACAAGATGCCGCATTTTGTGCTTCAACTCTATAATGAGACAAGATGTATCATTCTTTGATAAAGAAGAAAACTCAACTGGTTCCCTATCAAGTACGTTGAGCAAGGATGGAGAAGACCTTCAAGGTCTTTCCGGTAATACTTTAGCTAATCTAGTTTCTTCTCTAGTTACTCTTGTCGCCGGTTGCGTACTAGGTCTTTCTCTCAATTGGAAACTAGCCTTAGTGTGCATTTCATGTGTACCTGTTCTTATGTTTTGTGGATTCATGCGCGTATACACAATCAAGTTAATTGAACAAAAAGCTCAGACTGTATATGAGGATTCATCTAAAGCTGCTTGCGAAGCAAGTAATGCTATCAGAACTGTTGTTTCTCTGACGAGAGAGGATGAAATAGTGAAAATGTACGCAGCAAGGCTTGATAAACAATTCAAGGAAGACATCTCGGGCAATTTTCGCTCTGCTCTGACCTATGGCCTTTCTTGCTCGCTGACATTCTTTGTGATCGCACTGGGCTTTTGGTGGGGTGGTACGCTCATGGGTCGAGATGAAATTTCTATTAATCATTTTTTTACGACATTTATGGCTATTGTTTTTGGAACTCAGGTGTCTGCTATGGTATTTTCATATAGCACCGACATGGTGAAAGGTAGAGCCGCTGCTTGCAATATCTTCAGTTTACTTAATAGCAAGCCAACTATTGACGCTGAAAGTGACGAAGGTATTAAGTTGGATGATTGCAAAGGTGACATTGACTTTGTTGATGTTCATTTCAGATACCCTACACGCCCTGAAGTTCCTGTATTACGCGGATTGAATCTGTCCGTTAAGAAAGGACAGTATGTTGCACTGGTCGGTACGTCTGGCTGTGGAAAATCTACTACTATTGCACTTATTGAATCTTTCTATCGTCCACAATCTGGTGAAGTACGGTTGGATGGCATTGATATTTCCAAAATGAACGTCAAATCATACAGGTCGCATATCGCTTTAGTGCAACAGGAGCCTACACTGTACAGTGGATCTATTCGCGAGAATATCCTCTACGGTACCGAAGAAGACCCAGAAACTGTTACAGAAGAACGCTTAATTGAAGCTTGTCGCAAAGCAAACATTTACGACTTCATTATGTCTCTTCCTGAAGGGTTTGAGACGCTATGTGGCAGCAAAGGATCATTACTATCGGGTGGACAGAAGCAGCGTATAGCCATTGCTAGAGCACTGATCCGCGATCCTAAGATCTTGCTTCTAGATGAAGCCACATCTGCGCTCGATTCTGAATCCGAGAAAGTGGTCCAAGAAGCTATTGATGAGGCTGCAAAGGGCCGTACTACTATTGCTGTCGCTCACAGACTTTCTACGATCAAGAACGCCGATATCATATATGTGTTTAAACACGGTGTTATTGCTGAATCAGGTACCCATGACGAACTGTTGGCCCTTGATGGACAATACGCAGCTACAATTGCTCTGCAGAGCTTGGAAGATGCCTGAAAAGTGTTGGTTTTGCTTCATTGTATTTACTTAATTATTTAAATGCTAATGAATAATAGACGGGTTCTCGTTTGAAGAGCCATTCTTGCTTAGTAGGTTTAAACCTAAAAACTTAACAAGCTTTGACGTAGTCGAACGGAACATTGACAATAGAGAATGATGCATGAGACAAACATCACTTCCTCTTCAACATAATACATTTGTTCACTTATATTCCTTTTCCTATATACATTGATGTAGTCATTACTGCAAGAAACCCTACACTTGCACGTCGTTATGGCAGTCATTATCAGAAGAGTGCAAACTAGAACTCATTCGTCGTAGCAATATATACTACCTCCGAGATTTTGGCCACTTATTCTATCAAAAGCTGAATGTTGTCATATACCCTATTGAGTAATATCAAATGACCAATTAGTCTATGGCGTTCTATAGCGTACTGTGGTGTTATTGTACACGGTGTTCTGCTTCAGCGCGCAATACGTGTTCATTGGCCCGATGTCACTCCTGGTCCTTTCTATTTTGAATCATTTTACTTATCACTTTGATATCCAGATTAATGTTACATATTTTGTTGCCGCAATGAATCTGCAATTATAGGCGCAGCATTCTTAACATAGGTCGTCAAGTTGAGAGATTTTAAACTAGGCACATCCAAACCTTAATCGAATAAGATTATGTCAAAGTGATATGTGAAGTCCAATGTTCACCACATAATGTCCTTTTGTTTCTGTTGTTATTACCACTAAACACTTTACTTCAAAGTACCAGGAACCAGCCTAGTCTCACACATTGCTAAGAAGCAATCGAAAACTCTTGGTATGACTAATACTCTAATATGTTTACCCTAATCCACCGGATTAGACTTCATATCAACTCCGAGCAGTTGGTACGGCACTTATATAACCAACGAGGCGCTTCGCTTATTGCACTTAGTACACATAGTGTGGCACGTACACCCAAGATGAAAAGTGGTTCGAAACATAACGCAGAACTAGGCGATAGTAATATGCACGATGATCTGTTGGCGTATCCAGAACACGAACGCGCTATTCTCGAAGACCAAGTCCGTTTGATCGAACCAACAGTCACCTACATGACATTGTTTCGATTTGCAGGGCCAATGGAATACTTATTATATTTTGTTGGCTTTCTATGCTCTATTGCTATGGGCGCGTCTCTACCATTGATGACTTTGTTGTTTGGTAACGTCACAGGTGAATTCTCCGATTTCACTCTCGACCCTACCGCCGCCACTGATTTCCAGGGAACAATCAGCGACTACAGCCTCTATTTTGTGTATCTAGCAATTGGAACGCTTGTAGTTTCCTTTGCCTCTACTTTTCTGACAGTTTATCTTGGTGAAATATTGACCAATCGTATCCGAGTCAATTATCTTAAGGCAGTACTGCGTCAGAATATTGCCTTTTTTGACTCAGTCGGTTCTGGTGAAATAACGACCAGAATCATCACAGACACTGATCTTATACAGCGCGCCATTTCTGAAAAAGTTTCCGTACTAGTTTCGAGTTTTGCAGGTCTAGTGTCTGGCGTAATAATAGCCATAGTTGTCGCCTGGAAAATTGGACTGATCTTGACCTCCTGCATCTTCGCAATATTACTTGCCCCCGGCACACTAACGGTACTCATGAATAAACACATGGTCATATCCAACGCACATTACGCAGCCGCAGGTTCCTCTGCAGAGGAAACTATCTCGTCTATCCGCAATGTCAACGCATTTGGATTGCAACAGAGATTGCTTTCAAAGTACGAGGTATCCATTAAAGCTGGTGAAAAAGCAAAAATTCGCGCATACATATATGTCTCACTAATGGTAGCATCTTTCTACTTTATTTCATACAATACATACGCTCTCGGCTTCTGGCAAGGCTCCCGCTACATCGCGAGTGGCGAGTTCGATCTCTCCGGTATCACCACCGCGGTGCTGGCAATATTGTTAAGCGCATCACTAACAGGCGAAGCATTCACTCATGCCCGCGATATGACTCTTGGTGTTGCAGCTGCCAAACGTATTTTTGCCACCATTGGGCGCCAGACTTACATTGACCCTGAGTCTGAAACCGGCGATATAATTCCTGATTTGAAAGGCGAAATTGAACTCAAGAATGTCCGCTTTGTTTACCCTTCGCGCCCCTCCGTCACTGTTCTCAAGAATATGTCTCTCCATGTCAAACCAGGTCAAACAGTCGCTCTCGTTGGAATGTCGGGTTCCGGTAAAAGCACAATTGTCGGTATTTTGGAACGCTTTTATGCACCCCTTGCCGGCGAAGTGCTTATTGATGGGCACGATATAGCATCGTTGAATGTACGCTGGCTCAGACAACAAGTAGCTCTTGTTTCTCAGGAACCTGTTTTATTTGCCACTACGGTATTTGAAAACATTGCTTACGGCTTAATTGGTACCGAGCACGAAAGCTTACCTAGCGAGAAGAAGGCTGAACTTATTCACAATGCGGCTAAACTAGCTAATGCTTATGGTTTTATTATGAACCTCCCTGAAGGATTTCAAACTAACGTTGGTGAACGTGGATTTCTTATGTCTGGAGGTCAGAAACAAAGAATTGCTATTGCTCGTGCAATTGTAAGCAATCCCAAAATTTTACTGTTGGACGAAGCAACTTCGGCTCTAGATACTGAGTCCGAAGGAATTGTACAAGATGCTCTCGATAAAGCCTCTGAGTCGAGAACTACCATTGTTATCGCTCATCGATTATCGACTATCAAAGATGCTGACAAGATTATCGTAATGAAAGAGGGACGCATAATTGAATCTGGAACCCATAATGAGCTGATTGATATGAAGGGAATTTATTACACAATGGTTGAAGCTCAATCTCTTCACTCTAGGGCATCTGACTACAGTTCCTCTTCGACGCCTAAGAGAGAAGAGACTGCAACTTCTTCGGACAGCGAAAAAGCTGAAATATTACACGCTGAAGAAGACCAATTCAAGCAAATTAGAGGTCGTCATAGCTCTCTTTCCTCGTCACAAATGGAAGAGCTCAGATCTAAAAATGCGCGAACCTATGATCAGTCTTTATTTCGTATTATTATTGAATTATTCAAAATGAACAAACCTGAATCTGCTTGGCTCGTGAGTGGCTTTGTTCTTGCGGTTATTACCGGCGCAGGATATCCGGTGATGTCAGTATTTTTTGCCAAGGTAATAATGGCGTTCACTAGTCCGAGCATTTCATACATGCGTGACCAACTTAATTTTTGGACAGGTATGATTTTCATGTTAAGTGTTGTGGATCTCATTGGTTATACATTGATGATTTTTAGTATGGGAGTGGCGTCCGAGAAGTTGATTAAACGGTTACGATTTGTTAGCTTTAAAGCTATTTTACGACAAGACATTTCTTTCTTTGATAGGGATGACAATTCTACCGGCTCTCTTACGAGTAATTTGAGTAAGGATGGTGAGAACGCACAGGGTCTAGGTGGAAGCACATTAGCCCATCTGCTTACATCTCTTGTTAACTTGGTTGCAGGCTGCATCCTCGGTTTGGTCATTTCTTGGAAGTTAGCATTGGTCTGTATAGCTTGTGTTCCAGTGGTGTTAACTGCTGGATTTAGTCGCATGTGGGTGCTAAACAAGATGCAAATGCGATCCGAAAAAGTGTACACTGATTCTTCGCAAAGTGCGTGTGAAGCCACAGATTCTATACGAACTGTCGCTTCTCTCACGAGAGAACGACAAGTCTTGGCAGAGTACGAACAGCGACTAGATTTACAAACTCGCGAGAATATTTGGCCTAATGTAAGATCAGCAGTATTATACGCTTTCAGCTACTCTATGACTCTTTTCGTTGTTGCTCTTGGATTTTGGTGGGGAGGCACGCTTATGTATCGCGGCGAAATTTCAGTGTTTGCATTTTTTGTGACGTTCACGGCTGTCGTTTTTGGCTCACAAGCAGCAGGATCTATATTTTCGTTTGCGCCAGACATGACTAAAGCTGGGGGTGCCGCTAGAAATGTATTGAGCTTATTGCGTTTGGAACCCTCGATTGACGCTGAAACTGATGAGGGTATCAAAATAGATGACTGTCGTGGTGATATCGATTTCGTGGACGTTCACTTCAGATATCCTACACGACCTGAAGTTCCCGTCCTGCGTGGTTTGAATCTATCAGTCAAAAGAGGGCAGTATAGCGCCCTTGTCGGAACGTCTGGCTGTGGAAAGTCAACCGTGATTGGACTTGTGGAGTCATATTACAGACCACAGTCTGGAGAGATCTTGCTGGATGGAATAGATTTGACCAAGCTTAACGTTAAGTCGTATAGATCGCACCTTGCACTAGTACAACAAGAGCCAACTCTGTACAGTGGATCTATTCGAGAGAACATTCTATATGGTACCGAAGAGGATCCGGAGAATATTACTGACGAACGATTAGAAGAAGTGTGTCGAATGGCCAACATTTACGATTTTATTATGTCACTCCCGGAAGGATTCGAAACTTTATGTGGTAGCAAAGGCACTCTGCTATCTGGTGGACAGAAACAACGCATTGCAATTGCTCGAGCACTGATCCGCGATCCCAAGATTCTGCTACTTGACGAAGCTACATCTGCGCTGGACTCTGAATCAGAGAAAGTCGTGCAAGAGGCGCTTGATTCTGCTGCAAAAGGGCGTACTACGATTGCTGTGGCTCATAGATTGTCAACGATCAAAAACGCCGATGTTATCTATGTGCTGAATGACGGTGTTGTTGTTGAGTCCGGAACCCATGATGAGTTGATTGCGCTTAAAGGCCGGTACGCGGCAACTGTAGCATTGCAGAGCCTCGAAGAGTCTTGAACAAAAATTACGCGTTTCGCAGGATGAGCTTGCGTGGCCAGAAACGTAAATGGAATATTGGGTGGGAGCTTAAAGTTTTACACGGCGTAAAAGAATTTTCCAATGATGGCTGGCTAGGATTCTCTGTTTGGAGAGTTTGTTATCTGATTATGCATTGATGACTAAACCTGCGGCATTAAGGTGCTTTCTTTTGATTAATCAGATAAAAAGCTCATGTTTAGTAATAGGATGTGGACGACGCGCGTACACCGGGGATTGGGTCTGAGCACAGCTTGGCCTTTAGCGAGCAGCTTGGCAGTTGAGTTAATCTGAAACAATATGAGCGATCTAGAAGGCAAAACTGGCGTATTATCTCAGATAAACGCAAGAATATTGTGTATTAATGAATGCATAAAAAATTCAACTAGTGTAATTGAACACTGAATTGATAATGAATGGGGCGCCAGCGAACCAATTAGCCTCTCTATTGAGAAAAGGGAGGCGCTATTTTAAGTTGAGTCACACTACTTTGGGAATTCCACCACCGATGATCTACTTCCATCGGGCTTCGGACCACGTCGATTCAACAAACTTTACTTCTAATTAGTCTTTTTTTTTCGGACCGCGTGCATTCCGTTTTAAACATGAACTAGACTGAATTATGAACATAAATAGCGCTTGTTTTCTGCTCTTTCCTTCAATAAATTTTTAAGCCAGTCATGAGCATCACCAACGAAAAGGTATCATCATCGTCGTCATCGGCAGGATCGTCAGGAGACGCTCTAGTCAACTCAAACGCCCTCCCAGAGGACGAACAGCTTTTACTGAAAAAGCAAGTAGAGACTAAACCAGTGAATATCTCATACTTCACCCTTTTCAGGTTTGCCAAATCACATGAACTCATGATTCTAGGACTAGGCGTGCTCGCTGCTGCCGCACAAGGTGCCTCTTTCCCTGCAATGACTATTTTGTTTGGTAACCTCACCAATGAGTTTGCTAAACTATACGCTTCTATTAATATTGATGAGCACGCTTTTCAACACACAGTGAATCAATATGGCCTTTACTTTGTATATATGGGCATAGCTGTGCTAGTCGTGTCTACTCTCGGCACCTTCGCCACTCTCTACTATGGCGAGCTGCTGTCTAACCGTATTCGCGTGCAGTATTTGCGCTCTGTCCTCTACCAGAATATTGGCTTTTATGATTCAGAAGGTTCCGGCGAAATTACAAACCGCATTGTCTCGGATACAAGTCTTATCCAGAAGGCCATCTCAGAGAAGATCTCCGTTATCACTACTGGTATCGCTGCCATGGTTGCTGCGGTCATTGTTGCCTTGTCTGTTTCTTGGAAACTCGCTCTCATTCTTCTTGCGCCTTTTTTTGCTACCTTCATTCTCGCTGGTGGCTTCTCCGCTGAGATGTCTAAGAAAATGATGAAAGCCACCGCCATTCTGGCCACCGCTGGCTCGTCCTCCGAAGAAGCTATCAGCACTGTGCGCAATGCTCACGCTTTCGGTCTTCAAAGCCGCCTTGCTGCCAAGTACGCAGTATATGTGTACAAAGGTGCTCACTTCCACATGCAAGCGGGGTGCTTCATCGGACTACTTATGGGCAGCATTTGGTTTATCAACTTCAACACCTACGCTCTCGGTTTCTGGGAGGGTTCCAGGCTTCTCAATTGGGGTGAATTCCCTATTCACAGTATTATCACTGCAGTTTTCGCTATGATGATGGCATCAATGATGGTCGGCCAAACAGCTATGCACATCAGAGATGTCTCGCTTGGAGTCGCTGCCGCTAAAGGAATCTTTGCAACAATCGAAAGAGACTCCTGTGTCGACGCTTCGAAAGATATTGGTGAAAAGCTTTCTGACCTAAAGGGCGAAATTGAGTTGAAAAACGTCCGCTTTGTTTATCCTTCTCGTCCTTCGGTAACAGTTCTCAAGAATATGTCTCTGAAAGTAAGCCCTGGCCAAACAGTTGCTCTTGTCGGTCCTTCTGGCTCTGGAAAGAGTACTATAGTCGGTATCTTGGAACGCTTCTATATCCCTCTTGCTGGTCAGGTCCTCATTGATGGCCATGATATATCAACCTTGAACGTTCGCTGGCTTAGACAACAACTTGCCTTGGTCTCTCAGGAACCCACTTTATTTGCTAACACTGTTTTTGAAAATATCGCTTACGGCCTTATCGGTACCGAATACGAGCATGCACCTCTGGAGAAGCAGATGGAGCTTGTTAATGATGCTGCTAAACAAGCTAATGCCTATGATTTCATTATGAACTTGCCTGAAGGGTTCCAAACTAACGTCGGTGAACGTGGATTCCTTATGTCTGGAGGTCAGAAACAAAGAATTGCCATTGCTCGTGCAATTGTGAGCAATCCTAAGATTCTACTTCTTGATGAAGCCACTTCTGCTTTAGATACCGAGTCGGAAGGTATCGTTCAGGACGCTCTCGATAAGGCTGCTAAAGCTAGAACTACTATCGTTATTGCTCATCGTTTGTCCACTATCAAGGACGCTGACAAGATCGTTGTTATGAAAGACGGTGATATAATTGAGTCCGGTACGCACAGTGAACTTCTCGCTGTGAAAGGAACTTATTACGCTATGGTTCAGGCTCAATCTATACGATCCAATTTAACAATGGACTCCCCAGCTGATTCAGATGCCGATCAAATAGTACAAGAGAATGAGGATGTTGCTGAAGATGAGCTTATAAAGAGTTATACTGAAGATAGAATTGAGCCCACTCACAGTCTAGCGCCTAAGGCTTCTATCTCTTCTACTCAAATGAAGGAACTGCAGAGAATCGGAGAACGTAATAGATCTTATTCTGTCTTACAAATCATCGTTAAGCTGGCTCAGTTGAATAGACCTGAGAAATGGCTGCTTATAGCAGGCCTCTCTCTTTCTGTTATTACGGGTGGTGCATATCCGACTATGTCAGTCTTTTTTGGACATTCGATTTTGGCATTGTCTAATCCTGACAAAGCTGTAATGCGCAGCGATATAAATTTCTGGACTGGTATGTTTTTCATGCTTTCATGCATTGAATTGCTTGCCAATTTTGCTCTCAGCTCTCTTATGACTTACGCTGCACAGCTGCTAGTTAGGAGAGTCCGCATGTTGTGCTTCAATTCTATTATGAGACAAGACATTTCCTTTTTTGACAAAGAGGAAAACTCTACTGGAGCATTGTCAAGTGCTTTAAGCAAGGACGGCGAAGATCTTCAAGGCCTCTCAGGCAGTACTCTCGCTGATTTGTTTCAAGCATTGGTTACTTTAGTTTCTGGATGCATCTTAGGCTTGGCTCTGAGCTGGAAGCTGGCTTTAGTGTGCATTTCATGCGTACCTGTTCTCTTTTTTTGTGGTTTCATGCGCATGTACATTATCAAACTCATTGAAGAAAAAGCTCAAGATATTTACAGGCAGTCGTCCAAGTCTGCTTGTGAAGCAAGCAATGCTATCAGGACTGTTGCCTCTTTGACTAGAGAAGATCAAATTGTTGAAGCTTATGCAGCCCGACTTGACAAGCAGTGTAAAGATGATCTCCCTGGAAATTTCCGCTCGGCCTTCACATACTCTCTATCATACTCGCTTGCCTTCTTTGTGCTTGCATTGGGCTTTTGGTGGGGTGGTACACTCATGCGCAGAGGCGAGGTCTCCATTACGCACTTTTTTATCACTTTCATGGCCATTATCTTCGGAACTCAACTTGCTGCCTCGATTTTCTCATACAGTACTGACATGGTCAAGGCTCGTGACGCTGCACGAAATATTTTTAGCTTGCTGCATCTAAAGCCAACTATTGACGCTGAAAGTGACGAAGGTATTAAGTTGGATGATTGCAAAGGTGACATTGACTTTGTTGATGTTCATTTCAGATACCCTACACGCCCTGAAGTTCCTGTATTACGCGGATTGAATCTGTCTGTTAAAAAAGGACAGTATGTTGCACTGGTCGGTACGTCTGGCTGTGGAAAGTCTACTACTATTGCACTTATTGAATCTTTCTATCGTCCACAATCTGGTGAAGTACGGTTGGATGGCATTGATATTTCCAAAATGAACGTCAAATCATACAGGTCGCATATCGCTTTAGTGCAACAGGAGCCTACACTGTACAGTGGATCTATTCGCGAGAATATCCTCTACGGTACCGAAGAAGACCCAGAAACTGTCACAGAAGAACGCTTGATTGAAGCTTGTCGCAAGGCCAACATTTACGACTTCATTATGTCTCTTCCTGAAGGGTTTGAGACGCTATGTGGCAGCAAAGGATCATTACTATCGGGTGGACAGAAGCAGCGTATAGCCATTGCTAGAGCACTGATCCGCGATCCTAAGATCTTGCTTCTAGATGAAGCCACATCTGCACTCGATTCTGAATCAGAGAAAGTGGTCCAAGAAGCTATTGATGAGGCTGCAAAGGGCCGTACCACGATTGCTGTCGCTCACAGACTTTCTACGATCAAGAACGCCGATATCATATATGTGTTTAAACACGGTGTTATTGTTGAATCAGGTACCCATGACGAACTGTTGGCCCTTGATGGACAATACGCAGCTACAGTTGCTCTGCAGAGCTTGGAAGAGTCTTAATGGACGTCTAGAGTGCTGTTCAATTTCACTTTTTTTACGTAATAATAATCAAGAGCTTTTACTTTTTAGAAAATAATATGAATAGTGTCTTGTATCGCTATAAACTTTCAAGCTAGCCATTCCAAAGCAGCCATTGCGGCATGCAAACGATGCTGTGCTTCAGGGAATACAAGAGAATGTCTTTCTGAATAGAATACATCGTCAGCAACTTCTTCAGGATGTCTCGGGAGACAATGCATGAATACGTAATCCGGGCTAGTTCCTGAAGACTTTAGGAGATCTGATGTAATTTGAAACCCGGCGAATTTCTTTAGTTTTTCTGCTTTTTCGGATTCCTCACCCATAGAGACCCAAGTATCGGTTACGACGATATCAGCGTTTTTGAGGGCCTCTGACGGCGTATTTGTGACTTTCAGTGATGAGCCAGATTCCTTTGTGAGATCTGCCACGTGGCCAAAAATATCTTTGTCGACATTTACCGACTTTGGGACGGCCAAAGAGACATTTATGCCGAGTTTAGCACAACCCGTTGCAAGATCATTGATGACATTATTAGCATCACCGACCCATGCTAGATTGAGACCCTTGACTTCGCTGAAATGCTCTTGAATGGTCTGCAAATCAGCAATAGTTTGTAGCGGATGGTACTTGTCGCATAGAGCGTTTATTACTGGAGCCGGACTGTATTTGGCTAGATTCTGTATATCATTGTGAGAATTGACACGGGCTACTATAGCAGCAGTCATTGAGCCAACGACGGTGGCGGTATCACGCATTGACTCATTGACACCAAGTTGGATATCTGCAGAAGACAAAAATAGAGGATGACCTCCTAAAAAGCTAGTGGCGGCTTCAGTGCTGACACGAGTTCGAGTGGATCTCTTTGAGAAAATCATGGCTACAGATCGACCTTCTAGAGCATTCATTTTGGGTTGTGGTTTGATTCCCGCGCCCATCTTATGAAACTCTGCAGCGCGCTTAACAAGATGTATTAGTTCGTCTTTGCTCAAGCAAGCGATATTGTATAAATGGCGAGTCATTGTGGCAAAGTAAAAAGGAAAATGAAAATTATTAGTATCTCTGACTATGGCTTTTTTCCTGCTAGATTATAGTGAAAAACCTTATTTGTATTAAAGTTCTACATTCGCTTTTGCTTTATCGCTGCAACCGGTTCTTAGAAGCAGACAGTCACCAATGCCAGAGATTCTTGACCCTGATAGGGACGTTGAAGTGGATGAGGAAACGCCTCTGATTCGTCCACCGAGTAAATTGAACAAGAAGATTGTCGTGTCTGGTTGGGTTCTGGCTGCGATCTTTGCGCTTGTGTTACTCGCGATCAACATCGGTACTACAGCCGCTGATTTTCTTCCTAATACCATTGAAATCGTCAATGTCACGGTAGATTTTGCTCCTTATATGCACACTCAATTTGGAATACCACTAATTGTTTATGTTACTACCTTCGCAAACTACACAGCTGGTACATGGTGGCAACGCACAGCTAGTAATACTGCCACTCTGCTTGTACGGCAATGTCAGGCTTCAAATATAACCGCCACCGTCGATGGCAGCACAGCACATGCCGATGTCGATGATGCAGTTTATGTTGGTCTACGTCCAAACGAATTCACTGAACTCCAGCTCAATACGAGTATCGTCCCGGGTAAACCTATATCGCCTCTTGAACTAGTGATCTCTACTCCAATCAAGGTCGGGCTCTGTTTTCTCGGCTGCAAAAACGCCATTTGGGTGCCGGCAGGCGAAATAGAGATTAGAAAAACTATAGATATTGGGTTTGATGACGGGCCCGGTCACTCTTTAGTTGCTGTCGACGGCGTCAGAGATATCGTCGCGACCCAAGATCATGTCACTGGAGTTATGGACGCTCATATACCGTCGTTTGCACGATTCCTCAGTTTCTTGCCTTCTCTGGACTTACTCGCTACAGCAGAGTGCTGCTACGGTCTGCTAACTATAGGTAGAATCTCGACGGGCAAAATATCTCTGCCCAATTTTGGAACGACAGCGACTGATAAACTACCCGTCGCAATCTCCTTTGAGTATACCACATCTGATGACCTGTTTGGCTCAGACTGCTGCAATTCCACCTCCCTTATAGGGATAATATTGGACGGGTTCATGAAAGCAAACCCGGAGATAATACCGTCTCTGCATGTGGGTCTCGACCCGTACAGCCCCGACCCGTTAACCCGCGCTCTGGCTGCTCTCCAGCTGAAAGTGCCATTGCCAATTAAACCGTTGATAGGCAAGTTCGGCAAGCCGCAACTTATAAAGAGTTTGGATTTGACTAATGTGCAGCTGGGCACAGATGACGATATGAACGCCGTCATATCCTCAGACGTTCGCGCAGTAATGGCCCTGCCGATTCCGCAAAAACCTGATAGCCTGCTCACCAACGTGACTTCTGTGCTTGCAAACGCTATATTGGTTTATCATGGCGCTGAATTTGCTACTGTTACTCCACAGGAACCTAGCTTGGCCATCAGCGAGCTGGATCCTAAGAACAGCAGCCAGGTCATTGTCACTTCCTCTATCCTGGCGGCACCGCTGGACATCACAGACCAGGCCACATTCGAGTCTGTGATCACGGATGTTCTGTTTGAAGGGCAGGTAAAAGTCGGTATGAGAGGCACAGCCGACGCCGAAGTTGAAGTGAAGAAAGACGTGCCTCGGTTTTGGGTACGCGGGCTGCCAGTGGAAGGAGATGTGGTGCTCGGCCGGTAGAAAGATAAAGATGTTTCTTTTAGTATACGTAGTATGCAAAAGGAGTTACGGGATGCGGATCAATAGACACAAAATATTTTGGAATACATAAATAATTTCATAAGCAAGATTAACCAGGCGGAAGGGTAGAAGCGTCAACGACTTCCTCGGCTTGTTTAGGTTTCTCTGTGTTCGGCGACGAATTCGTCGGAGACCTTGCAAGAGCCATGGTACCAGATCTAGCAAGCTCGAGTATACCGAAAGGTTTAATCAAAGCAATGAAAGATGAAATGCGTTCAGGTTTAGCAGATAGTTCAACTACACAGTTATGCTCAGTGATGTCGACGATCTTTCCGCCAAACTGATTAGCGATGTTAGTGATGTCGCGAAGATGCTCGTGTTTCTTGCGCAAAGCTTCAGAAGGAGGCAATAAACTCGGATGGAAATCGCGACGGCTACTTTCTGTGTCACTGGCCTCGTGGTGAGCTAAAAGCTCTTCGAAGTACTCTGGGCCAAGCAGAGACACCTTTGTGAGGAGTAATTCACGGCGAACAACAGGAGCATTGGTGTAGTCGAGGACAGCCCAAACGGGGACCAAATCTTCTACCTGTCTACGTGCCTGTTCGACAACTCCGTCTTGTCCTTGCAGTACGATAGTCATGCGAGAAAGATCAGGGACCTCGGTGCTGCAGACGACAAGTGAGTCGATGTTGAAGCCGCGAGCGGCCAGGATTCCGGAGACACGGGAGAGCACACCGGGTTCGTTTTGGACCAAGCAATTAAAAACATGCGGTTTCTGCGGCGTGTCTTCTAACATAGGTGTCTCGTAGAGAATAGACGAAACCGCGGTGCTGGCATTCCACTTAGGAGTAGCGATAGTAGGAAGAGGAGGACGTTTTTTAGACCTGTTCAAAGTCTTATAGGCCATGGCCGCGGTCGAGCTAGAATTAGACCTGCATAGGATCTTGCTCGTATGCAGCACGCCGGAGGTAAGTCTAGGCGTAGCCGAGAGCATTACTGAGACGGCTTAGAGAGGATGGTAGGACGAAAGAGGAGTAGGTGTGAGATATTGATGACTGATAGAATTTGACAAAATTAGAGTTTGCTTCTAGTTCTTCCGCAATTCGTTGCTATGAGACGCGAGTACGCAGTAACTGATGAAAGGCCAGGTCAAATCGAGGTTTTTCGCAGAGAAGGGAAGAGAGATTGTATCGGAGGCCGGTAGATCATGTAGGCAGTTATTGGAGGCACAAGTAAGAGTGGTTGTAGAGTTGACGAGGGGGTGACAGGGGCGGTGGGAGTGGCGAGAAAGGTTGCGGATCTATGAGAGACGGTGGGGGACGGGGACGATTCTGTGCGATCTGGAACGAATGTTGTGCGATCTGGCATTTTAGCTGATGTATCTCTTGACCTGTTCCTTGACCTTTTTGTTGTAGAGATCCTTATTGCGAACGAAGTCATGGTAAGCCTTCTCCTGGGCGGGACTGCGCGGGTTGGGGTCATCGAGAAGCTCTTGTATACCTAGGACGATTTCCTTGACGCGAATAGCTGGTTTCCAAGATTCGCCCTCATTCACGAGACTTAGGCAGACCTTACCTGAAGGGTATATGTTTGGATGGTAGAAGCCTGCAGGGAAGTGGCAAGCAGGCGGTCGCGAGGGGTACTCTTCAGGGAAGGTGAGAGTGACAGGAAAGACGGCTCCTTCCCATTTTGTGTCTTTCTTTCCCGGGATGCCGACATTCCATTTCATGAGGTTGAGCGATCCATCGGGGTTTTTCTGTGGTTTTGCCCAGAAGCCGAACGGGTGATCTTTGCGCCAATCTTTTCGTTCCTGTTGGAGGCGATTCAAGCAGAGCGGATTCGGCATTGTTTAGATGGGTACAAGGTAGATGAAGAAAAGGAAAAGCTTAATGTTGGAGGTGTAGCAGAGGGGTTGTTTTTTCGACAGAACCTAGAAAACGCTATAACCGAGGAACGGGATGGGCGACCCAGCAGATGATTTAGACGATTTACTTGATGAATTCGGTGAAGATGAATTGGAGAAGGAGTTCGAGAGTTTGATTGTGGACGGGGCCGCAGGCACAGGCGCAGGCGCAGGCACAGCGACCGCAGAGACTAAGCGAAGTGGCGTGGAGGCAGTAGCAAGCACGGCGGATTCTTTGGTTGACAACGAGTTTGCAAAACAATTAGAGCTTGGAATGAGTGATCTGTTAAAGGATGTAGAGGCGAACCCGGAATTGAAGAAACAATTTGAAGAACTGAGCCGGGAGATGCAGCAGCTAACGGACGGCGATATAGAAGGGTTCAGTCGATCAAAAGCGGCCTCTGCGACGGGCGCCAAAGACGGCAAGCAGTCGCTCCAGGATACAGTGGCACGCACTGTCGAGCGTATGAAGGACAGCGCTAAATCGCCCAATAGTGACAATGACGCTGATGGGTTCCTGCAGGAGCTGCTGGCGCAGCTAGAAGGAGACTCGGCCTCAGAAGATGGCTTGTCGGGGATGTTGCAGACTATGATGCAGCAGCTCACGCAAAAAGAGATATTGTACGAACCTATGAAAGAGCTCTACGACAAGTACCCTGGCTGGCTTGCTCAGAACCGCGACAAGCTCAGTGCCGATGACACGGTCAGATACGAGCGGCAACTGGAAATAGTCACGGCAATAGTTCAGCGTTTCGAGGCACCAACATACAGTGACAGCAATGAAGAAGACAAAAAATACATATCGGACAAAATGTCACAAATGCAGGATTCAGGGTCGCCGCCTTCTGAGATTATGGGTAGTATGCCTGGTGGGCTCGACCTCGACAGCGACGGTATACCGAAACTTCCGAAAGACCTCGAAGAAAATTGTCCTGTACAATAATGCTATTGAGTATGAATTATTTATTATCGTAAATCCGTTCTCTTATGGTGTCATATCATGTCATGTCATGTCATGTCGATGTCTAAGTCTAAGTCTAGGTCTAGGTCTAGGTCTAGGTCTATGTCCCCCACAACCTCTTCTTGGTCCGCCAGCTGCGCCAATTCTCTTTCGTACAGTTCCAATTGTTCCTGCTCCATCATCTCCTTCTCGTTAAGATAATCTAAACGGTGCTGTTCGGCTTTCAGCTCCATTTCATTAATATAGTCCCTTTGCTCGCCGGCTGCCACGTCCTGCTCCATTCTGTCCCTACCGCCGCGGTTCTTCATAGCATTTGTTTCCCGGTTCGCACGCCGCTCTGCGCGTAGTTGTTCCCGCCGACGTTCGTCCTGCTGAGCTAAATTCCGGAATGCATGGTCCTTGCTCTGACGATGTTGCATCCCATAGATATTGCGGCAGTAATTGCTGCTGGCGAACTGGTTGTTGGTCCGAAGACCCTATTGCCTGTTTTGGAAGTCTGATTAAACTCTTAGCCAATCACGACGTCGCGCATCATTGTCAAAATTTAAACCTCACACCCTCGGAGTCATACCTATCTTCACCAACCACCGTGCAACGCTAGGGCAGCTGAAACTGACCAGATAGAAATCAGAAGAAATGTGTGGAATCTTTGGCGCTTACAACGTGCAGGACCCTAACGAGTTCAAGCCTAAAGCGCTGCAACTCGCTAAACTCATTCGTCATCGTGGACCTGACTGGTCTGGCAACATCATCAAAAACGGCACTATCTTGTGCCATGAACGTCTGGCTATTGTTGGCCTTGATGCAGGCGCTCAGCCGCTTGTCAGCCCTGACGAAACAACTTATCTGTGTGTGAACGGTGAAATTTACAACCACAGACTCCTCCGCAAGGAATTCGACGACTACGCCTTTAAGACTCAGTCCGACTGTGAAGTCATCATTCCAGGCTATCAGCGACTCGGACCTGAAATCTGCTCCCGCCTCGACGGTATGTTCTCCTTCATTCTCTACGACGCCCCCAAGAACAGAGTCATCGCCGCCCGCGACCCAATCGGCATTACCTCGTTCTATATGGGCAGATCGTCTGCCGCACCCGGTTCTGTCTACTTTGCGTCCGAAATGAAGTCGCTCGTCGAAATCTGTGACAGCATCGACTCGTTCCCTCCGGGCCACTTCTACGATTCCGACACCGACTCTCTCACCCGCTACTACAACCCCGTATGGTGGGACCCGGCGGTCTATAAGCCTACCACGCCCGTCGACTATACTCTCCTCAGAACGACCCTCGAGAAGGCCGTCCGAAAGCGTTTGATGGCTGAAGTGCCCTATGGTGTGCTTCTCAGTGGCGGCTTGGACTCGTCGCTCATCGCATCGATAGCCGCGCGCGAAACTCGTCGTCTCGCCGACGCACAGAAGGCCGCAGTCATCGCCGCTGAAAAACAGGCCGGTAACATCGCCGCAGGCGCAAACGGCACCGACGAATCAAAGAAACGTAAACTCAACTCCGGTGATGCCCAGACTGAACTCACAGGCATAGACGATAACGGCGACCTAGCGTCATTAGCGCTCTGGCCGAGCCTGCATTCGTTTGCCGTTGGTCTTGAAGGTGCACCCGATCTCATTGCTGCCCGACACGTGGCCAAATTTATCGGCACCGTGCACCATGAGCACCATTTCACCGTTCAAGAGGGTCTAGATGCCCTCTCTGATGTTATTTATCATCTCGAGACCTACGATGTCACAACGATCCGCGCGTCTACCCCGATGTACCTTTTGTCGCGCAAGATCAAGGCCCAGGGCGTGAAGATGGTGCTATCAGGCGAGGGCTCTGACGAGATCTTTGGCGGATACCTGTACTTCGGCGCAGCACCTAACCCAGAAGAGTTCTATGAGGAAACCGTCAAGCGCGTCAAGAACCTGCATCTTGCCGACTGTCTACGTGCCAACAAGTCCACAATGGCCTGGGGCCTAGAGGCGCGTGTGCCTTTCCTAGATCGCGAGTTCCTCGATGTCGCTATGGCTATAGACCCGAAAGAGAAGATGATCACTTCTGACAGAATCGAAAAGTACATTATTCGCAAAGCATTTGACGTCGAAGAGGGCGAGGAACCGTATCTGCCTGACGACATCCTCTGGCGCCAGAAGGAACAGTTCTCTGATGGTGTTGGCTATTCGTGGATCGACTGCCTTAAGGAGACCGCCGAGAAAGTCATCTCCGATGAACAGTTTGCCAACCCAAAGAAAGAATGGGGCGACGATATCCCTACCACCAAAGAGGCCTACTGGTACAGACTAATGTTTGACGAGCACTTCCCCACCAAGGCCGCTGCTTCTACTGTCATGCGCTGGATCCCCAAAGCCGATTGGGGCTGTGCAGAGGACCCAAGTGGACGCTACGTGAAGACTCACATCGCGCGTGTATGACCGGTTTTGTCTCATGTCTCTTATATATAAATCTTGTCTAAATCAGTAGCCCCCAACCCCACCAAACTTGTCTTTCGACAACATGTACGTCCCTTGTAGAACGGACATCACCATCGCCGGTACGCTGCTTGTAATTCCGTCTATCAGTACCGGCAACGTACCCCAGCTTGCCGTTGACCTCATTGTCAGTTCATTGAATTTGCCACTGCTCGGTAGAATAGACGCGTCAGATGATGTCTACCCGTTCGCAGGCCCACGCGACAACAAAGCCGAGATCGGTATAACCACGCCTGTAGAGGTGTTCGGAAACGGTACATTGACAGTTATACAGGTGCGATCGCCGGTCCTGCCCGGTCATATCGGCAGCTTTGTCTCGAAACTCGTTGGTTTCGCCAAAGAGATGGCGGTCAGCTACGTCTATGCCTGTGGATCCGCCGACATGTCGCGCAGAGTAGATCCTGCAGGTCCCAAACTAATCAGTCTGCGTCCTCCAATTGTTGACCAGAAATTCCCCGGCTCCGGCTACCTCGTCCAGCTACTCAACCGATGCACTGATATGCAGGCTGCTGGTGTAGTGTACTACGCCCACCAAGGCGACAACGTCGGCGACGCCACAGTGCTCGCCGCTACTATTCTAGACGATCTGCACATCGCGAAACCTCAATGGACCCCGCCTGACTCCTGGGCAAGTTTATACGGTCATCCCGTTGCCATCGGCATTGAAGAGGGCATCTACGCATAGCTGGTGGGCCCAACTGCACAAATACGTCATACCTGCGCTACTGTTGCAGTGCATCGTACCCTTCAGCAAGTGTTATAGTGATATTCTAGTCAAAAATAATTGCGCTCTGATTATAACCGAATCGCTTTCAGTGCGTTTACAAAGCCAGCAGTGCACCCGCGCCAGAAAGTGGTGGAACGCGATGGAACAGACAAGCGGTCTGCAGTTGCAACGGTCTTCTCCCCCGAAAGTGGGTGGTTCGAAACTTAGCCACTGCTAATCACTCCAAAGCGATAAGCCACATTAACAATTATGACAGGTAAGTGCAAAGCGTGAATACCTTTTTGCTAGCGCATTGAGTGATTACTGACCACAAAAATAAAAGAGCAATACAATTCGAACGATGATCTCACTGAGGTTCTGCCGGGTCTAAGCGAAGGGTCCGCTTCGGAGCTCGCCGTCAAGGAAATAAAGGAAGAAAACGCGCCGGAACCTGCGAAAAAGCCCAATAGACAGCGATTCCATCATGTCGATAAGGACGAAATTCTCAGAAGCAGGTCGCAGTCTCCCGCCATCAAGGATGACGCAGACAGTGTCACCTACGTGAACAACGAAGAGTCGCAGAGCGCCGTATTTAATCGAAGCAGTCCTTCGCTAGTCAGCGACGGTCCCCTACCAGGAGTTGAAGACGAAACTGCGGATATTATTCACAAACATCGTCTTGGCGAGCGTTCGTAATACAAACGGCTCTTAGCATTGTTCGTATAACAGCAAATATGCTGCTTTTGTTTGCTTGAGCACCTCGTCGATCCTGCATTCCCACACTAAGGTATCGCTTATCCTCCACCAGTCTTTTTCGCCTGTCTTCCAAGGAATGAGATTGTGGTGTTTCCGGGCAAACTGTTGTCCGTCGCCATCGATCGACTCGTTGGACAGGCTCACCTCAATTGGATGATTCATTTTCCGTCTGTAGCATTCGTAGTGTCCGTGCTGGTGTGTTCCCTGATGTCTTACCATCGCTGCCAGTCTGTAGCGCACCTTAGATGGCGTCTGGAACTGTGCCGGGTACGTTGGAGTCTGTCCGGCCGCAAACTCCTCAGTCTTCTCCACACTGTTCTGATACGACGTCAGTGTTATGTACTCTTGTATTTCGACTCTGCAGGAATTGCGCGACGCTGTTCCTGTGAAAATAGACCGCGAAAGATGCACAACAAGGATAGGCGAGAGTGTGTTGAGTAGTGTCTTTTTGGCAATAGTCGACACAATGGCTTTGTTGAGAAGGGTTTCTATATCTGCGGGCATTTCAGCCGGATCTATGTCTTCCAGACGTTGCTGCAGCTCTATATTGTTTGTAGTGCGCCTCTTCAGGTCAGTGTACCGGCAATTGTCGCAGCCAAAGTCCCTGATGCACTCGGTATTCAGCAGTGAAGCCAGACATTTGTCTAGGGTTGTGTGCCATGTGTTCGGGACGTTCAGAGACATAACCAAAAAGGATGAGATTGTCATAGGAGGTGTATACCCGCAAGTGGCGCAGGTTATTATATCCTGTGTGTATGATTCAAAGGGCACTATAGGCGTAGCAGGACTCGCGGATGTCGGCTTCTTTTGCGACAGTCGATCAGCGTGCTCGGCTCTAGTGGATTTGACGCGCTGGTCGTGGATTGTCTCAAATATCAGATGCAGCAATTCGTGTGCATCATGCTGAGAGCGCGAGATCCGAGACTTGTATATCGCTTCCAGCTCGTGTAGAAAAGGCCACACAGATAGCGCTTTAGGGTACGTTATCGGTTCGTTCAGACTGTCTATCATCTCTTTAAGCGCGCATGCAAGCGATTCCTGTTTGTCATCGCACTCGTCGAGAAAATTGCGCAAGGTAGGGACGCTGGCGAGCGCCTGCAAGATGGAGTTGGCAAAACAGTCATTAGCGTGGTTCAACAGGCCGACCGCAGTCGATTTGCCCTTTCTGCTCATAGTGCGGCGGCCAAAGATCGTAGGCCAAAATACGTAAACAGTACAGCTAGCTATAAGTGCAAGGACAAGCGTTCTAGGAGTACAGGGAATTCCAAGTGCCGAGTCTCCGGCCATTCCAGGTACCGCAGGCTCTTGATTCTCGCAGGTGCGTGCTCTTCTCCACAGCCTGATCTGGAGTAGGCGTAGAAGTGGTTACCCGGCTTGCTGATTCAGTGCCCCCGTTGTCAACGCGCCCTTTCGCAGCCTACTGTCACCTCGCACGGAAAATCCTGCAATATTATGAACCCTTGACCCTGAATCACCTTCCACTAAAATTTCAACAGCGGTACAGCACACTGCTTCTCACACATTCTAGCTTGCAAAACCCTTCTCTAATACAGTCAGTTCCTGTATATTCTCCTGGTTTTCTCTGTTAGTTAGTCTGATCCGCTGCACCAGATAACATAATAGTTCTTGAAAATGGTATCACAGTCGCGAAAGGAGCGCCGACCGCCAAAAGGCAGTGGCTCCTCCGCTGCAGCTGCTAAATCCCCTATGGCTGCGTCCGTCGAAGCACTGAAAGCCATCGTCCCAGACTGGTCCGAAGAGGATCTGCTATTTGTCCTCCAGGATGTATCAGGCGACGTCGACGAAGCTGCTATGCGAATCACCTCCGGCCAAGCCCAACGGTGGAACCCTGTCGACAACAAGCACAAACCAGTCAAAACTGACGACCGCTCGAGCGCCACTACACACTCAAATTCAAACTTGAATTCAAACGTTTCGATTTCAAGCGCTCATCAGTCACAGGCTCGCAAGCCAAAGGCGCGCCCCTCGGCGCCCCCGGCCTCTGCAGCAAAGCCCGCCGCTTCGCAGCCAAAACAAGCGAAACAGACAAAGCCTAAACCCTCTAAACTGAATCAAGCGTCAACTGCTAAACGCGAAGGTTCAGCAACAACTGCAAACGCTTCGAGTACTGCTGCCCTTGCTGCTTCTGCGCCCGCCCCAGCTCCAGTGCCCTCGGCACCGACATGGAGCTCTATCGCCGCTTCAGCCATATCGGAGCCCAAACCGACGCCTGCATCCCTCGACAAAGAACCTTCCGAAACACCAGAACCATCTTCTACTCAAACATCTTTTGTTGACGATCTTAATGACACACCTTCGACAATTCCAAAATCTTCTGTTACTGTTCCTGCCCCCTGGGGCCCGGCTGCTGAATCTGCCGCAAACCTGACTGAGTCTGCAGAGCCCACCCAGAATACCGTTGAATCTGGAGCTGAGCCAGCCGTACCAGACGCTCAAAAACCAACCTCTAAATCTTCACAACCGCGCAAGAAAAGGCCACAAAAGGTATCTGCTAAGTCATCAGACTTTGTCCCTGCGGTCCCGGTGTTGGATCAGCTGCCCAACACTAAATTGGTTGACTCCAGACAGTCGCTGGTAGCTGCTAGAAAAGCTAAATCTGAGCAGCCTCAGGAACACTCTCTCACAGTTGAACAAAACGGTTCGTTTGAAGATCAGCCCTCTGAAAACGCTCCTCCTGGTTTGTCCAAGACCTCTGTTATGACCGCCGCCATCAAATTTGGCGCAATGAGCTTGTCTAATGACACTGGTTCAGAAGATTTCCCTTACGAAGACCCGGCTATTGTTGAATTCTCAGGACAAACCCAGTTCCGAAAGCAGCCTCAAGTCGATAAGCAGTCGACTCAACAACAGCCGCTCTATGCACATCAACAACAACCTGAGCAACCTCAAGCTTTTCAAGAACAACAACACCAACAACAGCAGCAACATCAACAACCACACCATCATCAGCAACAGTACCAACAGTATCAGCCTGACTTTTACGCTTCATTCGAGCAGCAACCGCACGGACATCCTCCTATTCCTACTTCTCAGCAACCCATGTTCCGTCCCGGAAACAGTATTCCCTCTTCTACTATTGCTACCCCCGGATCTACTATGTCGCCTTCTGGAAGCGTGGACAATACTGCCGGACAATGGGGTTACAATAAAGCCCCCCAGACCGCACAGCCCGCAATGCCACCTGTTGGTCTCCCCGGAATGCCCGGTGCCTCTAACGGTGTGCCGGCCGTGAATGACCAAGTCTCTTACCCTTACGGCAGCATGCTCCTGGGACACCAGTACTCGGGACCGACGCATGCGCCTCCTCCTCCTGCCAATTTGATGATGCCGACATACGGATATTCCAACCCCGCGCTGCCTAAATTTGGCGCCGGCGGGCCAGGCATGGTTGGCGATATGTACGGCCACTATGCTGGAGGCCGCCCACAGACCCAGCGCATGCCTGAGGTCAACGGAATTCACCAGAACATGTACGGCAATGGAGCGCTTTCGAGCTACTCGCATATGCACCAGCAGACCAGCGTCGCGAACGATGCTGGGTTCTCGCAGAACCAGGTACCAGGTTCTACGCGCGATGTGGGTGGCTATGGCATGTACGGCGCCGACCACCAATTCGCTGGCACCTACGGCGTGTCCAAGCAAGAACAGCATCAGCCCGGTGCTGATGTTCCGCACGACTACGGTGTGTCTGGTGCCGGTCAGCTGCCCAGACAGGCTCAGCCCTATGAGCATAGCCAGTTTGGCTTGCCGCAAGGCGATGCTAGCGGACTCAACCGTCGCAACCTGCACAACGACCAGCAGCCCGCGAAGCCATACGGTCGTTACGCCGATCGTCCTGCCGGCTGGTAATAAGCAAGACAAAACAGAACAAAATAAAACAAAACAAAACAAAAAGAGAACACGACTTCTCTTGTGGAACGTGAATACGACACTCCGACTCTTTTGGACCGCAACTTTCTTCGATCGTACCTTGAGGATTAGTTACCCTCCTTACCCCTCCCAACTCAAACGTACCTTTCGACAATGACCACCATCGTGAAGACTACGCCTTTTAACGACCAGAAGCCCGGCACGTCCGGTTTAAGGAAGAAAGTAACAGTTTTCCAGCAAAAACACTATGTAGAAAACTTCGTTCAGTCAATTTTCGACTCAATCCCGGAAGGCGCGCCCAGAGCGACACTGGTTATCGGTGGAGACGGCAGATACTATAACGACCACGTGATTCAAGTAATCGCACAGATGGCCGCCGCCAACGCTGTTTCTAAGCTCATAATAGGGCAAAACGGTATCTTGTCTACTCCTGCAGCTAGCCATGTCATCCGCAAGTACAAGGCCACCGGCGGCATCATCCTGACTGCGTCGCACAACCCTGGAGGCCCGACTAACGATTTCGGTATCAAGTACAACCTCGCTAACGGTGGACCTGCTCCTGAATCTGTGACCAATGCCATATTCGCAAAGTCAAAGGAGATTAAACAATATAAAATTGCCGACGTGGGACTTGTAGACCTCTCGAAACTCGGAGAGGTCTCCTTGGGCTCCCTGAAGGTCGAAATTATCGACTCCACAGCTGACTACGTCGCAATGGTCAAAGATATCTTCGACTTTGACGCGATCAAGGCATTCATATCGTCTAATCCGCAATTCAAAATGCTTTTTGACTCCCTACATGGCGTCACTGGTCCGTACTTCAAGAGCATCATGGTCGACGAGCTGGGCCTGCCCGAATCTGTTATCCAGAACGGAGAATGTCTGCCTGATTTTGGCGGTCTCCATCCCGACCCGAATCTCACATACGCACACTCGTTAGTAGAACGAGTTGACCGTGAATCAATTCCCTTCGGTGCCGCCTCTGACGGCGACGGCGACAGAAACATGATCTACGGCGCCAGTACGTTTGTCTCCCCCGGCGATTCTGTGGCTATTATTGCTCATCACGCTAACAGAATTCCTTACTTTGCGAAAAACGGAGTCTACGGACTTGCACGAAGTATGCCCACATGCGCTGCCATTGATTTCGTGGGTAAGGCCAAGGGACTCAACGTCTACGAGGTGCCTACTGGCTGGAAGTTCTTCTGCAACCTTTTCGATACAAACAAACTGTCCATATGCGGTGAAGAGTCATTTGGTACTGGCTCGAATCATATCCGTGAAAAGGATGGTCTTTGGGCTATCCTTGCCTGGCTCAACATCATTGCTAGCATAGGTCTAGAGGATCCCAGCAAAGCTTCGTTGGCTGCGATCCAAACCGATTTCTGGAATACTTACGGCCGTACGTTCTTCACGCGCTACGATTACGAAGCTGTTGATAGCAACGACGCCGCCAAAGTTATAGAAGCTATCACGGCTAAGATAAACGATCCTGCCTTTGTTGGATCGACAAGCTCTTTAGGCTCAAAGGTTTCCGAGGCTGGCGATTTCAGCTACACTGACCTAGACGGATCAGTGTCATCTCACCAAGGAATATACGTTAAGTATAACGACGGCGTTCGCTTCGTCGTTCGTCTGTCAGGTACCGGGTCCAGTGGAGCCACCATCCGCCTCTACATCGAGAAGCACGAAACCGACTCTTCCAAGTACGCATTGTCTGCTGCTGACTATCTCGCTCCTTATGTGACTTTGTCTGTAGAAGAACTGCAGCTGCAGCGGTTTATTGGTCGCATTGTTCCTGATGTCATGACATGATCGCCGTGATCGCCGTCCCGACTCGCGAAATTCTGAGTGTCTTGCATTTGCTCTCTATATTCTGTTCAATTCTAGCAACAGCTGTGTCTTATGATAGTCTTGTTTTGGAATATATCTACTTCGCTGAGATTTCACTATAAATTGTCTCCATCTATATTTTCCTCTGTTTTAGCCTGCCGTTCCATGCTCTTCTCTGGACGCTGGGGGGTCCCCGCATCTACGCTCGGAGCAGCACGGAACCATTTCCACGTAAACCCGCGCTAACCATACAACCACGCAAAATCCGGCGCATCTAAGATTGTCTGTGCGTTTATTACAAGTCAATTAGGTTTCTGGAATATATTTCCTGACGTAACCGCAGCTATATGCGCCAATTGTGTCATCCTTAATTAGACAGCCGTAACTCATATACCAAAAGTAAGTTTCATACTGACAATTCGGCTGCGTTATATAAGAGTGGCCCCACCCCCAAACGATCATCTAGACCTCGTATAATCTGTTTTCTTAAGTAAGTAGCCATATATTCGTCAATTTTCATTGAAAAGAAGAATTGCCGAGGTATTAGGTCAATTGCACATTACCGATTATGGTTTTTCCTCAATTTTGCTTTACTCGCGAGTTATTGTCCTTTCTTAGACGGAATATCCACTTGACTCAACTTCTGCCCCTGTAACATCCTTGCTAACGTCATTTAGTTATTACAATGCCTTCTGTTTTAGATGTCCTCGAACGCAAGTCTGGCGTAATCGTCGGTGACGATGTCCTTAATTTGTTTAAATATGCTAGGGAGCACGGCTTCGCCATCCCCGCCTGCAATGTCACCTCCTCTTCCACCGTCGTCGCTGCCTTGGAAGCTGCCCGTGACAAGAAGTCGCCCATCATCATCCAGATGTCCAATGGAGGTGCTGCCTTCTTTGCCGGCAAAGGTGTTGGAAACAAGAGCCAGGAAGCATCCATCGCAGGTAGTATTGCCGGTGCTCACTACATCCGTTCCATCGCCCCTATCTATGGAGTCCCTGTCGTTCTTCATACTGACCATTGCGCCAAGAAACTCCTTCCCTGGCTTGATGGCCTCCTCGATGAGGACGAGAAGTACTTCAAGGCTCACGGCGAACCTCTCTTCTCCTCTCATATGGTCGATCTCTCCGAGGAGACTAAGGAAGAGAACATCGCTATTACCAAGAAATACTTCGAACGTGCCGCCCCGATGAAGCAGTGGCTCGAGATGGAAATCGGAATCACCGGTGGTGAGGAAGACGGCGTTGACAACACCGGCGTCGACAACTCTGCTCTCTACACCCAGCCCGCCGACATCCTTGATGTGTACAACGCATTGGCCCCCGTCGGTCCTTACTTCTCTATTGCTGCTGGCTTTGGTAATGTTCACGGTGTCTACAAGCCTGGAAACGTCAAGCTCCAACCTGGCCTTCTCGGAAAGCACCAAGAGCACGTCGCCGCTGCTATCTCAAGCAAGTCCGACAAGCCTGTCTTCTTTGTCTTCCACGGTGGATCTGGATCTACCGTTGGTGAGTACAAGGAGGCCATCACCCACGGTGTCGTCAAGGTTAACCTCGACACTGATTTGCAATACGCTTACCTTTCTGGTGTCAGAGACTACATCCTTGCAAAGAAGGACTACATTATGACCCCTGTTGGTAACCCCGACGGCGAAGACAAGCCTAACAAGAAATACTTCGACCCTCGTGTTTGGGTCCGTGAAGGTGAAAAGGCCATGTCTGCTCGTATAAGCACTGCCCTCGACGACTTCAACGCTACCGGTTCTATCTAGATGGTTTTTGTTTTCCGTCTTACGCAATTTATATTGTCTTTAACTATATCTGATTCGTAGTGGAACCCCCCAAAACCATGTAGGCTATATCTGAAATTAAGACAAAAGGAACGGTCCCAGACCATCACTCATCGCCTTCTTTAGTTGCTTTTTCAAAACCTCAATTGAGCTGTATGGCGGCAATTTCAGATAATTGGCACACGTCATCACACTCGGCAAGTAGTCATCGGCAGAATACCCTTGATCCGGCTCTTTGCAAACAACCGTCATCGGCGGCGTAAGCACACTCAGTCCTCCAATTGGTAAATTAGGACTTCCAGTCATGAATTGCAAAAATGATCTCTTCTCATTTGTATCCATCTGTGAAAGTGTTTCAAGCAACCACCTAAACTTAACAGATTCGCTAGTGTATCCGTGCTCCGCTTTCACCTCTCCAAGCAAAGTGGGCATAGAGAAATCAATTTCGCGGTTGCTACAGATCATAACAAGTTCCTCAGCTGTGAACGACTCTAGTGCTTGCACGGGGAAAACTTTAGAGAAACCGTCACAAAAAGCTGATATCTGTCTTTGGATGCCTTCGCGTAGGGCAACTTCAATCACTCTTTTGATATACAAATCAACATTGTCCACGCTTACTGCAATATCAGAACCACCTTCGATAAGCTCGTACTCCGGGAATCCAGGAAGAGTGAAATCGAGGTACAAATTCGCAATCGATTCCTGTTTAGTTTTTTCGTCTTCTGTTTCTGCGAGTTCGATTACCCTTTTCAAAGCATTGGCATGTTCAGGCGCAATTTGCGCAAGGGCATCTAAAGTAAGTTGACGCTCTTGCAACATACTTGGAGCAGAACAGCTTTCTTCCACCACTGATCGGAAGAAGTTCGGGTTAAACGGAATGTCTATAATCCGAGAATCTAACAAAGCCCTTGCCACAAATATACCAAGAACCTCAAACATGCGAAGCAAAAATTTCCCGCTCTCCGTTTCCGTCATCTTTAAGCTCATAGGAACAGGAAAAAGTCCATTAGGTGCTGTTACGTGCCTAGATTCCGAACTTGGGTTCTCATCTCTCCACATACGCAATTTCTTCAGTGTGAATTCGGAAGAAATAAGAGAATAGAATTCCAAGGTAGGTCCCAGACCGATTCCAACTTCGCCAAAATATTCTATCTCCAACACATGAGGTCCCTTACCGTAAGATTCCATTACCTTCACTGCATTCTGAAGCATATGATTCCTAGAAACTCGAACTTTCTGACGCTGAAGACGACCATAACTACTATTGTGTTGTGTTGTTGAGTGTCTCCTGTTGTTGCTGCTTCCTCCATTATCTCGATTATTCCATAAAGCAATAGACCTCGAATATCCAAAGGATGTAGCTTGCATGAACTGATGCCTGGCTTCAAAGGGTAAAATGAAGAAAAATCGCCGGGACATCAGTATGCACCAGTAAGGAACACATGAACTTGCAACAACTAGCGGTTCATCTAACTGACGCATTAACTTGGTAGTAATCTTAGCGTTAACAAACAAGTTCTGTGGTACTGGCTTCAAGAAAGCACCCGGCATCAATGTAGAGAGTGTCTCATTAACAGAATATAACGCCTCCAAAAGCCTCAAGTTGTCAAAGGCTCTGTCTGAAATTTGATGACTATCGTGATCCTGCACATCCGTGTCAAGATATTGTAAATGGCGTTCATTATAAGAATCAGACTCACGTTTACCAGGTACCTGACGAAATATCACCTCGTGATCCCGTGTCCAAAATGTTCCTGTATCTCCAACCAAACCGGTCTCGTAAAGGGCATAAAAAGCGGTCATGGTGTTCGTGATTTGCTTACCATCTAAGAAAAATTCAAAATGGTAATCCTGATTTTCCTCTTCCTCCTCACCGTCACTCTCCAGTCCTTCAGAAGCATTTACATCTTCCATTCGAGAATCCAACCCATAGTCTCCATGTCCAGCATCTTCTATTCGTGAATGATTATCTGTAGTAACAGACATTGCCATTGGATCCAGATCTGCTTCTTCTTCATCTATCTCTTCCATATCACCCTCTTCATCATCTTCGAGCACATCTTCATCATCACTGCCCTCGGACGAATACAACGCACGGGATTGGTGAGTTCCATCTAAACGGTTCCTAAAAAATTCTTGCAACCGTCTAAAGTCCGAACTTGAAGTCCTGGATTTCCTAGTACGCGCAACAAGGAAATCGTCTAAAATGCTAAACGTGGCAATCGCATGCAGTGTTACATTTATTCTGCGACAATTCTCCGGTATCTTCTCGTAACGAGAATCTTCAGGATCCGCAACTAATCTCAATAGTACTTGACGTGTAAGATCACCCAAGCTACCAGAATTCTGAGATTCAGACGAACTCATAGGCCGAGAAGCCCTCCATTGAGAAGGTAACAAAAGAGTGAAATTCTCGTTGGCGCTGAAGATTGATTGCAGAGTATCCATCAATCTCTTCAATGCAGTATGTTCAGGATCAGATTGCGCATAGAAAACACGCGCAAACTGTAACCGACTTTGGTGGATTTCATCATCAGAGCCATCTGTCAAAAATGTCAGCAGAGAGTCGAATAGGTGAGACCTGGATAACTCAAACACAGAAGGAAAGGCTGAATCTAGACCGCAGTCCAACCCGTTTCCAGAAAAAATATGGTGCAGATTCACTAGGGCTTCTTCAGAATTCCGGCGATGGCCTAATGAAGCAGCAACTTCGCCAAGCACCTTCAAAGATCCAGTTAATCCTTGAGATTTGGATACAAACGAAGTAACCTCTAGCGCTAAGCAGATATCAGCCGCTCTTCCAGCTATAAGGAATGAACTATCGCCTTGATTGAGTTCTATTTGCCAGGAAGTTTCCGTGGCATCGGGATTGCGTTCCAAATTGTTCTTTTTGAATCTATCCAGCAAGAAGGAGATTATTTCAGAGTAATAGGTCTTCAAATCGTCTTTCACTGGAAAATCGTGCATAACAATAGTGATGTATTTGTGTAGTTCATCGACGACGCCTTGTCTATATAGCTGTGGAACTGCGAGATCTGGAACTGCATTGATAAGGAGATTAATAATATGCACCGCATATGATAGAGTTCTTCTTTCGTCTGCTGACGCAATTGCAGGAACTAAAAGAGGGCACAGCTTTTCTATTGGAACCAAATCAGCCAATAAATTATCTGGCAGTGTTGAGATGATGCGATATATAGCGCCCATACAGAGGCGACGAATATCAACACTATCAGAATTAGTGCATATTTCCATGGAAAGAGTCAGCACTACTAAAGAGAATGATTTGAGCTCTGCCTCATTCTGCCGAAGGTTGGAAAGTCGTTCGGCATCCCGGGATCTTATCTGTGGCTTGCTCTGAGTTGATGTAGTCCATATCTTGTTGAACTCGGCATCAGTATACTTTGAGCCTTCCGATACGCGTGGCAAAATTTCAACAAATATCGTTAAACATTCTACCAGGAATTGGCGCTGAGATGTGGCCAAGGCTTGCAGGATCTGTGCAGAATGACTTTCGGCAGAATCGTCTGCGAAAGAGCGTCCAATGATGTTTTCATAAATGCGGTTTCCAATTTCGGCTTTCACCAAATTTGAAGCTACCAAAGACGAGCCCTTGGCGATCATAGACAAAGACTGTAGCATATGCTTGCGTGCATTTCCAGATATATCCGGAGCCGATCCCTGAAACAATACATTCAAATATTTTTCCATCAATGAAACAGAAAATATTTTCTCAAGCAAATCGGGTTTGTTCCTATACGATGCTGCAATGCGAGAAATAGCTATGACTGCCTGTTCAACGACAGGAGCTCCATAGCCCGACAGAACGTTCTCTATAGAGGGAAGAACACCTTCTATTAAGTCATAGTCATTAGATGTAAGGCCGACGCAGCAATCTGAGACGATTGCCACGCAAGATGCCTGTAGATTTGAGGAGAAGAAATCTATGAAGCTGAAGAACTGCAATAATCCTAGCTGTCTGATCGTTTCTGCGTTGTCGCTAGCAAGAATTTTAATTATCTTCAGACATTGTTCCACGACTTCAATATACTGCATGTCTAAAAATTGGTTTATCAGAGTGGGTATAGCATTAACCGCAGTGAAGTTAGCCGTAGAAGCCGGGCAAGCGTCTAGTATGTTTAGCATGCAGGTGCAGCTTCCGATCATGAGATCAATATAAGAGTCGTCTGCGAACTCAGGGGTGTTTGACAAAATCTGAAGCAAAGAGCGCAACAAGGAATTGATAGGAAACATGCGAGGTACGTGTTCCTCAGGGCACATAAGGATAAGAGTATACATTTCCTGCACTGCTTCAGCCCTCTCAAAGGGTGTTATATTTTCGTCGCGGATAGTTTCGAGCAGTCTGGAAACAGGAGATGAATCGTTGAATACAAGGGATTCTGATATCATGGATAATCTGTTCATTTCAGATCCGAAAGCTGGACGTCGGTCAGCCAAGTTTCCACGCATATGACTGATGAGCGAGAACAAGTCATTACTGTGAGCCGCACGTCCAAAGTCCACATCCCCAGTATCTCCGCCTTCTTCATCCTCGCCTTCATCTTCATCATATTCGTCATCATGCTCGTCACCGTCGTCGTCGATGTTGTCCTCATCATCGTAGACGTTGTTATCGTCATAAGTGTCATCGGCGGTCAGGCGGTCGTCGCTGAGGTCGTCATCATTGCTGTGCTCGTCAACTGCTGCATCATCGCATTCCTGAACATGGACTTCGTTTTCATGTAGCAGCAGGTCGTCTTCGTTATCGTCGTCATTATAGTCGTCATTTTGTAGCATTTGACGAGAGAATGCCAGCTGCGGTGGCGGGTCGTGTGCAGAGTGGTCGTTGTCATATGCGTCGGAAAAGCGATTAGTTGAGTTGCGCGTGCGAAAAGCCATAGAGCTCGAGGCATGACCTGAGTCTGGAGGTGGTGGTGGTGGCTGGTGAGAGCTGCGACGATGATGGCGGACAGGGGACGAATCAGAGGAGTCCTTGGAGAGGCGTCTTGCTTCCTTTGCGTCGGTGGCGCCTGTCTTAGTCTCCTTTCTTAGCTGCTTTGCATTGTACAAAGAAGCTTCTGAGGCAGAGTTGCGCGAAGAGCGGCGGGTAGAGTTGCGCATGCTGGATAGCTCAGTAGAGTGCGCTCTGTGTGATCGGTGTCTCTTTGAATTGATTCGAGCTGGTGAAGGGGACCGAATGTGTAGTTTGCGAGCTGATCTTGAAGGTCTAATGTTGTTGTTTTCCATGCAATACCTAGCAACTGAGTTACTTTGCGTTATTCCAGTAGCGCTGTGTTGTCCTGGCGCAAAGAGACTCGATAAGCTGGAGGTTTTAGTATGAGGCAAACGGCAGGATGGTTGGAAGTGGATAGTGGGTGTGTGAGCAGGTTAGGGTTTGTGCTAGATTGGGTAGATCCGCGAACCAGTGCGATAACGGGTTGTACAGTGCGGCCTAAGAGGCAAATCGTGTGTAGCACAGCACATCATATAGACAACAGATTAAGGCTATAAAAAAATTAACTTATATCAGAGCAAAACAGCACAAGTGAGCAGCTGGTTGAGCAGGAAGATGAGGAGTGAAGAGCATGCAAGGACCGGAAAAAGAGAGAGAGGGACATTTGGTTGGGAGTTACCCGAATAAGGAGAGGCCAATGAAGAGCGGGGATTGCTGTCCATGCACGCGTGTAAAGACTCTATTAAGAAGGCTTTAAAGCATGGCGAATCATGGTCTGTAGGCACTTTTTGCGTACATTTCTTCGCTGAAGCGGAACCTTATGTGTTCGAGAGTGTGATCTATTTGAGGGGCCAGCTTCAGATAGGCTTTCTCAAAGGGATCGACAGACGGATCGGGGTTCTCGACGAAACACTCATGTTTCCATGTTATACCATTTTCCTGCTCGATTTTCCTCAATTCGCGCTGCTCATTCTCGATCTTGGACTTCTCGACCTGAATAAGAGAATAGTCGCCTAGCTTTACTGCTTCTGCGACTTTCTGCCAAGCCTTGCGCGATTCTTTTTCGAGCTGTTGCTCGATAGGTTTGACTTCTAGAGGCGCTCTAGTTGCTTTCTCTGCGTCCCAGAAAAGCTCTTCCGTACCGGTTTTCTCATCCTTGATGTGGGAAACTTTAGACCAGCGGCCTTTGATGGAGTAGAGCGGGGCAGAGCGGTTCTTCAGGGAGGCGATCTTGGCTTTGAAGGAGTTCTTCTTACCCGAGAAATATCCGCGTCCGGAGTAGTCCAATTCTGCGACGTAGCCCGAGCTAGAGACGATGTGGGTTTTCTTTTCTAGCTCGACGAAGGGCGCACCTCCAAAAAGACCTTCTATATGGAGCGCTGGAAGCGTGATCAAGTAGTACTCATCGAACTTCTTGATGTGGAGCATAGCGTGGCCTACTTGCTTGACGGTGATGGTGAGACTGGTTGCGGAGATGGAGGACTTGATACCGTTGAACCCCTGGAGCTGGACACCGTGTTTATCATTCCAGATATTGTAGGCAGTGACAGGTGGGTGGTGAGAGACCTGTTCGGACACGAGCACGGTTTTATTATCTTCCGATTCGTTAGACCATTGACCGATGAAGAGCTCGCCCAGGAAGGGGTTCAATGGTTTCTTTTCTGAACCGAGGTTCTCTGAACGAGAACAATATTGGCCACGGAGAGTTCCGATGAACCATTTGACAACGGCGACCATACGTTTCTCCGGGTCAGGCTCGGAAGCCGGGCCCGTGAATAGATCGGATATTTCAGTCCAGAACTGCGAGTATTCGGTCAACGATACGCTCGAGAGGATGAACGGCGGCGCAGTCATCGACGATAAATCACCATTATATGATGCCAGTGACTTTAAGAATGAAGTCCACATACCTAACTGACTCGCAGGCACAGATTGTGCTTGTTCAGCGCCTGTCTCTGACATTATGTTTAGGTGTTGTTGGGTGGCAGGGTATAGCTTGGGGCTTAGATGGGGGGATGGGGGCGGGGTAGCCCTAAATGGGCCGCCCACAGCTGTCTCATCGGTCAGGTGCAGGTACAGGTACACAATTAGTATATCTATATAAAACAAAGTCATACATAATTTAGTACTACATACAGTATATTCCAGCATGTAGGTTTGTTAATGTGTCGAAGTGTCGTGGAATGTCGTAACGCGAACGTACGCTGCAGGTGTCATTGTGTCTTCTGAACAACACGCTTCACCATGTACGGTGAGTCTTCATGCACTTTGATAGTGACATCGACACTGTTGTCAGTCTCAGCGCCAAATCTAAGCCATGTAGGATCGACCGCAATGCCACCCAGCTTACTGAACTGTTCCGCTATAGTGTCCGCATCGATACTGCCTACTTGCAGCTTCGCCGGCAGCGACTCCTGCAGCAGATCCAGCGAGTATCGTACAACTGCCGGGTTGTTCACGTCAATCGTCTTTCTCGACGCATTGTTGTCTACTTTCTTGAACAAAGACGTCTTTGTGAACACGCTCTTTTTAACTTCGTTAACTGCTTCGACTGCTTTCATCTGCTCTGCTTTCATTGCCGCAACATCCGCTTCGCTGACAACAGGAATCGGCGGCTCCTCGCCCTCATTCAAATACGCCGCCCGCCCGTTCCGGTAAAGAAAATTCCGCATAATCGAACTCGGAACCTCTAGAATCTGTCCTCTATGACCGAAACTCTCTACATTCTTCAGCAGTTGTACCCGCACAACTCGCGGACGCTTCGCACTCAGCACCTGTCCGCTGCTGAACAGTCGTCTCATCATTATTCGCTTACTTTTCTCTGCTTTCAATCAGCGCCGCAACGTTCCTTAGTCGCTAGCCGCTGAGTGTCCAGTATAAACGCAGCTGTCTGCGCTCGACCACCAGCAATAAGTTTTTTATATTAAACCCCTAATAACCCTATTTTACACTAACTTTCAGCCTATAATCTATCTGGGACGTCCCCATGGTGTATTTCATTCGGCAATAGTTTAGTGGCCAGAATCTCCGCCTGTCACGCGGGAGACCGGGGTTCGATTCCCCGTTGCCGAGCTCCTTTTTTTCGGTTCTATTTTTGCTTCGTGTTGTCTTCTTGCCCTCTAGCATACAATGACCGACAGTGTCGAATGCATCGACTACATCCCAGACAGTATGGACGAGGGCAGTGTGAGTCTTGACGAGATACAGTACTTGACCGTGCCGAACACGCCATGGTGGGAAGATGAACGCGACTTCATTGCTACATACTGTGTAAAGAACGAAATCGAGAACTCATACATAGACGACTCATTCTCGGATGATTCCAGCGTCTACCTGTCACTACCTTCGCCACCCGACATGGTTTTCGAATCTACTGCAGAAACAGCTACAATCCCATCCTCTGTGCCTGCCGAACGCGGCCTAGGCGAAATGCTCGAACAAGGCTACGTTTCCTGCAGCGAGGCGTCCGGTTACATGTCTGAGGATGGCGGACTGTGATGGTTCATCGTTGTTATTTGCAATCATTTGATCCACTCTAGTGGCGCTGCAATCTGCGCCAACTATGCGCCAGACCGCGCTGATCTGACCACCGTGCACCCCCAGCTCCTCTAAGGAGGCGCTCTCCCAAACCTGGCCAGTGTCTCACCGTTACCACACCACCATGTCCAAGACCGATATCGCAGCGTCGCTAATTGTGCAGTCACCGCCTGGAGAGCTCCCGAATGTACTTAAAGACATTCAACTGCTGACGGACGACTCGGTCAACTCCGCAATTGCCGGCCATGTCGCCGAGTTCGGCGCAGAGTACGCAGAATTGGCCTCTGTGGAGGCCTGCGACCGCCAGATCGTCGTAAGCACCTATAACAAGTCCGGGCTAAACCGGTTTTTTGACGTCGAGGCCGGCAAGAGCTTTAACTACTCGTTCCAGACATCGACTTCCTCATCGGTCGAGTCGTATTCTCACCCGCACTCTTTCCCAGGATACTCTGCGCTCGTCAAGTCGCTAGCTGCGTACCTGCACAACTACTACCCGTTCGATTCTGGCTACACCGCCGTGCCGCTGTCGGCGAGCGAGCTGGCCATTGTTATCATCGGCAGCCGGCTGAACCCTAACAATTTCTGGAACGGTAGGTGGAAGTCTGTCTACCTCTACAACGCGAGCAGTGGCGAGCTGCGTGCATCTGCGTCCGTGGACGTACACTACTACGAGGACGGCAATGTACGGTTGCTGGCGAAAAGCGATGAAAAGACGGTCGCAGTCGGTTCTGCTGACGCTATAGTGGACACAATTGCGCGATTCGAAAAGGACTACCAAATCCAGCTGAACGCCGGCATCACCGAGCTCGGAGAGAAAGAGTTCAAGCAACTACGCAGACAGCTGCCGGTCACAAAGTCGAAAATCGAATGGGATAGAGCTATCGCCGGATACAAGATCGGCCAAGATATTGGCGGAGGTCCTTCTGAGTCCTAAACTAATGTAAGAGAAAAACCAAAATAATTAATATTTAGTCAGTTAAAACAGCGTCGGGTCGTAGGTAGTTGTCAGCGCAGACTCAGGGGATGGGGAGGGCACACATACACCCCCCGCCCGCAAGCCTTTAGATCCACTTCCATATAGTGTAGAACAGAAAGAACAAGGCTATTGCCATCATAGAGGTTTTCACTAGCGGTGGCGCAGATTGTATTGATCGCTGTAACCGGGTAGAAGACTGTCTTATTGAAGAGCCGAGGTTCGCGAAGGCGTCGTTTGCTGAATCAATAAAATGGTGATCTGATGCCTGATTATTGATATCATTTGTAACTTGTCTTAATACACTTAGTTTGGATGCTAAGGTTTCTAATCTTGCATTATTCTATTAGTTAATATCAGAAGATATCTTCTTTTCGCACAATCGATTTCCTTACCTGTGATTCTGCTGTGTATGCTGAACTGCTCATTGTGTCGTAGTCGAAGTTTGGGTGTCAGCGGCGTCAACGAGTCCCTTCAACGTGCGGGCCGCCTCCGTTCCTCAACAGCCACTCGCAGCGCTTCCAATATTCAATGTCAGTGTCCGTGTGTTGCCATAATATTGCGTATCGCGTTAATTCTGCCACGGGTTCTGCGAGTTGCCACCATACGGTGTACTACCAGTACCAGGCTGCACCGGAGGTTCGCTCGGTCGTTGCGATCCGTCCACACGGTACTGCTCGCCGTAGTACTGTCGCTCACTGGGCCCACTGCATTGCACAGTTGCGCTCGCATATCTAGACGTCGGCTGCAGCGCTCCCGGAGCCGGAGCCGTGCTGGTCGTGTACGGCGAGTGCGGCATACTGTACTCTCCTTGATTTGTCTGCAGCCCTGCTGGCGGCCCCGTAGCCGTCGGAGCAGCAGGTGCACCACCATAGCCATACTGCGTTCTATCAAACGAGGGTCGCGCACCGTACTGCGGCGCACCGAAAGGTGGCACGCCGTACGTAGATGGCTGCCTGTGCTGTGCAATAGACTCCTCCATAAGCCGGTCGTACTTCTCCTTGGCGGTCTGAAACTTCTCGCTAAGTTTCATTAGCTCGTCGTTCTTCTGCGAGTACTTGTCAATCAAGTTGACCAATTTTGGTCGAATGGCCTGCGTGGTTTGGTACAGGTTCTGAAGTTCGACGTCGTCTGCAATGCTCGACGATGCGCCGCGCTCGTCCATACTGGTCAGAATCGACAGAAGCTTTTCGATGTTTTTGAACTCCGCAAACACTTTAGCCTCCTGTGCAGCTTCCTCTGCGAGCTCTTCCGCAGTAGGCGGTGTTACGGGAGTGACATAGTTCAGCGGGAATATGCCTACCTCGCCACGCAGTGATCCCCGCCACCAGTCACGGTACACCGCGTCCAGGACCGTGATCACGTCGCCTTTCCTGAACGACAGCTCTCCGGGCTCAGACCGCGAAAAGTCGTACAGCGCCTTGACGCGCGAAACCGTCGCCGGGGTCATTGCTGGCTCGGGTTTCTCGTCGTGTGCTTGCGCTGCTGCGGTGTTTTGAGTCTCATTTGACTGTGTCTGAGATTGCGATTGCGCCTGCGACTGCGACTGCGACTGCGGTTCGCCACCGGCCACATCGAGCTCCGACAACGACATTGCCAGTGCAATTCTAAGTTCTTCCTCTTCTTTCTGCCTGTCGGCGTCGGTTATTTTCTGTTTGTCCGGCTTCTCTGGGGGCTTGATACCCGGAACGTCTCGCCGAAGCTTCTCGTAGGCGTCCTGCATCAACCGCAGTGATGGGTCTGAGCGGTACTGGTTAGTGAGCTCTTCCATGACTTCAAGCAAACGCGATTTCACTTTAGCATGAACTGTGTTATCCTTGCCGATTTTCAGCAGCGCCTGCGTGAATGGCTTAGACGCCAGTTCCACTTGTGCCTTGATCCCACAGTTTTGCGACATGGCGTGCGCTAGCGTGAGACAGTACATGACGACATTTGCCGATTTCGCATTACTCGTAAGACGTTTTAGAAGCGCAGCTACACCATTCTTTGCGCCATTCTCGGCATCCTCATTGATCTTGTCGCAGACGTCCAAAATATATTCCCAGTTCTCAGACGTCAATTTCTCGTCAGTAGCTTTCGCCACCACGCCTTCTAGTGGATTCGCCACTGCAGATCTAAACATTCTCTTCTTTTCAACGTCTTTCAGCTTCTTTTTCAGCTCCTTTGCGCTTCTCGCTGTGTAAATCCGCACTTGTCTGGCCTCAGCGTCCCTGTCTAAGTTCCGCGGTTGTGCCTCAGGTAGTACCCAATCAAGAATTAGAGTTTCTCCGGGCTTGAACGGACCAGTCACCTGCTCAATCACTCTATGTTCAGTCGCGCCGATTATCGGAATATCACCACCAGCGAGCTCAATTTCACTATCTCTTAAAGAAACTGCGCTGCCCATAGTATCTCAAATACTAGACAGCGCAAACATGCAGCCTATATATCTCCCCCAGATCTCGGCCACGTAATACAAACCTTATTTTCGCGTCACTTACGACTACACCTGCTCGGCTATGTCCGCGAATATATTACATATTTCTCGTACATGCGCGTCATCCGACGGGCTGTAGCGGACGATGCTCGTGCTCCGTCACTAGATAATCATGTCCCGCATCATTATCGGTGTCGTCAGCTGTCTTGGCAGTTCGTCCAGGCGCCTTCTCGGGCATCGGCGGCGGCGCCATCCCGTCCGGAGGTAGCACAGGTGACTTCACTGACGTCGGCGATTGTCCGTTCGGCGTCTTGTGGTAATGCTGTACCTGTGCAGGCGAATTTCCGTGCCCATGCCCATGGCCATGTCCATGTCCATGTCCCTGCTTAGGACTCTGCCCGCTCGTCTCTTTCTTCTCAGAAGCCTTCGCCGCACGTGCAGCTCGCACTAGCGGCGCAAGTGTAGACAGCTCAGCAGCCTGCTGAATAAAAGGGTGCTTCAACAACTCGTCCGTGCTAGCCCTCTTCTCAGGATTCACCTGCAACGTCCACGCCAAAAATGACTTTAATAACGTCGAAATCGCATCTGGGTCTTTCAGGTCTGGCGTACCATTGGTCGCGATAAAGTAAAGTGCCCTCAACGGCGTCTCAGTCAGGTACGGCGGCTCTCCTTCAATCATCTCAATAGCCATAATCCCAAGACTCCATATATCTACCTTGCAACCGTACTCTTTTCTCGTCACAACTTCAGGTGCCATCCAATACGGCGTGCCTACCATAGTCGTCCGCTTAGCGGCTGTATCGTTCATTTGCGCACAAAATCCAAAATCTGTCAGCTTGATGTCTCCATTCATAGACAGTAGAATGTTGTCTGATTTGATATCACGGTGAATCACACCGTGCTTGTGCAGATGAGAAAGTCCATACAGTGTCTCACGGCATACAGCCGCTATCTGCCCTTCGGACATCATATTGTAAGTTACAACATCCGTCAACGATCCTCCTTCCATATACTCCATCACTACCCAGAGGTCTCCTTGCCATATGTATGAATTTATGAAATTCACAATGTTCTTATGCTTTGACTCTTTCATGACCATAATTTCGTTGATAATCAGTTCCTTCTTAGGCTGATCTTGCAAGCTCATTTGCTTCACGGCAACACAATGATTAGTACCCACTTCATACGCCGTGTAAACTCCTCCAGACGCTCCCTGCCCGATCTTGTGGAACTTGCGATACTGTAATGCAGGGTCGGTCTGCTCGCAAATGTCGGCCAGCTTCCTGTAAGTCTCGATATCGCGCAATCGTCTCGCTTCTCGTTTCCGTGCTGCCTGTTCGTCATTTGCGTGGTCTTTAGAGTCCACGCGCGGTTTTGGAGCTCTAGTGGTAGTTATAGGAAGAGGAGGCAACGGCGAATCGTTGTTCAACACCATTCCGCTGTGCTCTTTTCTTCTATGAGGCGACTGGATATGCGAAGATTGTGTAGATCCTGCAGATGGAGGAAACCTTGAAGATGAATAATAGTTATCTTCAGTCATGTCAGGCGTCCGTAATGCATGTTGAGCCATGACAGGGCTTCCAGAATCCAACGCAGAAGGGAAAGTAGCCGGCACTGGTGAATCATCTGGCGGTAAAATAGGAGGACGTTTCAAGATGCTTGGTGTAGTGGGAGAAGCGCTACCTTCAGATCCACGTCTCGCCTGGGAAGAGAATGGATGCTCAGGGGCGTCCAAGCCACTCATGTCTAGAGGCCTTAACGCATTTGAAAGAACGCTAGAACTTAGCTGAGGTGGAGAAGAGGCGGTGTCCGGTTGTTGTGCAGTAGTGCTTGTCACAGTAGAGTCGATTCCATTGAACCCTGGTGAGATAGTAGGCGAAGTTTTCCTCGATGTGGTAGAGACATTAGGAGAACGCTGTTTAGGCAAAGGAGAAGACGGCGTGAATACTGATGATCCAAAACCAATTCTCGGCGTGGATGATGCGCTCTTAGGCGGCGGAGGTGCAGGCCGCGGGTGCTCAAAGATTCCTTCGTGGTTCTGCGGGAATCTTGGAGTAGCTGTGAAAGTTGAAGAAACATTTGGAGAATGGAATGATCCAGACTCATCTGAAACTGCTGGTGAAAAACTGCTCCCTTTGGAGGGAGCCCGTTGCATTTTGTTCCAAGCTCTTTCGGCAGGGTTTTGCGCATTCTGGTCTGAATAAAACTGAACTATATCGTATACTTCCTGAGGATGGCTTTCTATGTCTGTCTTAGAAATACCAGAGCTCTCCAGCAAGTTTCTCCATTCCATAGGTAAGCCTTCATACTGCTTTGTATCGGCATTGTAGCCCACATGAGTTACATGCTTCATTTCGAATGGGCTAGATATTTCCAGCTTAGTCGGTTGCGGCGTGGCCGAGTCTTTCTTTCCAATTTTGATACTTGTCATAAACGAGTTAAAAACGCTTTTCGTTTTCTTGTCTCTTTTGCCTTTACGTGAAAAGGCGGTTTTGTCATCAGGTAGTCTGGGTGCGTGCATGAACGAATGTGAATTGGCAGAAGGAGGGACAGTGTCTCGTGAAGATTCTCTCACAGCTTCAGCTTTTGGTTCTGTCGATTCTATGGTTATAGATGATGGTTCAGTTATGGAGCTAGCTGTTTGAGAGCTTTGTTCGTTATAGGAGCCATGTTCTGTGCTTGATTGCGGTTCCGTCAGTGATTTTTCCGACTCGGGAGCACTAGGCGTGAAATCTAGTTTCGAGGCAGTAGTATCTTTGCGCAGCTTTTCAGGAGCAGTTTCGGAAGGAGGTTTTGGTGTTATCGCAACAGCAGGTTGTCTATCATCGCGGGATTCGTCGCAAGTGTCATCGCAGGCACCAGTGTCATTATCTGAGCGGATGACGGGGTTCGACGACGACTGAAGCGAGGTGTCTGATTCAGAGGAGTAGTCCGATATGATTTCAGCTACTGGGCTGGAAAGCTGTGGCTGATTCTGTGCAGCAGCTGTCGAGACTGGAGTAAGCGATATGTCAGAATACTGATCGTTATTTGGGTTCAGGAGAGATGAGGATGGAACTTCTAGCTGCTGTCGGGATTCCTTGTCGAGGTCGAGTGCTTGCAAAGATTCTGTCGGATCTGGGGAGCGGGAAGCGGCAGTCTCTAGTTTTGGTTCTGGTTCTGATTCTGGTTCTGGTTCTGGTTCGATAGTGAGGTCAGGAGAGCGAATTTCGATGGAATTAGTTGGAGAATGAGGACGATTTGCGGGGAATGCGCCTGGGACTTGGGAAACAGCGACTTCAAAAGAAGAGCGGTCGCGTGGTAAAGTATGCAAAGCGTCAGAAAGGTTTGAATGAATGGAATCGTAATGCGTTACGGCTTGTCCGAGTGCAACAGAAGAGGTGTCTGTAACGGAAGAATCTTGACTGTGCGAAACCTTCGCATCAGGTGGGCGCTGATAAGAGAAGTCCATTATGCGCCGTGCAGCGAGCTCAGGTAGCACAATACTCTAAGACGCAAACACGTATATCAGCACCACAATTTTGCAGTAATAGACAGTCTTAATAGTTCTGTCCAGCTGTGAATTTTCTGCGGTGTTTTAAGGCGCAGGGAGAGAGAGAAGGGGGGGGTTTAGAATGATTGTTTCCTGAACTTTGCTTTAGGCGCGAAAAAAGGTCAATTTACTGGTATTTTTTTTGATTGGGGAATTATGTAGTTGCTATAGTAACCAACGATCCCACGTAATATTTGGGTTCCCGGTCTTGGTTCCTTGGGCCTATACTAAACTCAACCTTTCAAGCACGGACCTCAAACAAGACCTGTGTCGAACTCGACAACCACAGTTCTATTCGTCTGCCAGATTGACCTCATTTTAATGAAGTTACCGGCTCTATACGCGTTGGTGCTGGCATTGGCCCCTGGTGGGTTGGCGAACGCGTACGACGAGCGACTCGACATCACGCCCCTGACTGGAGAGCACTGGCTCGTCTCTTTTGACTTCAACCTGTCTAGCGCCGTCTCACACCACCACCAACTGTTTCCACGCGTCCTCGAAGGTGTCCTCGCCTCTTCTAATGCCTCAGAGCTTCATCTTCGTTTTGGCCAAGGCTATTGGGACGCAGACAATTGGGGACTTACTCCTAACAATGGCGCCAACGTCGCCGGAACAGGTGTAGAACTTTGGGCCCGTATCGCAGCTGACTCCTACCCTGACGCAGAAGCCTCTTGGTTCTCGCTCGCAAATAGCTTATCTGGAATGTTCTGCGCATCGCTTAATTTCATTGATTCCGCACACACCACATCTCCGAAATCGGTACTCGGTGCATTCGACACTAACCACTCCCTTTACCTGTTTCACGGCTCGCTCCCCAGCGAACCTGTCTGCACAGAGAACCTCACACCTTACCTCAAACTCCTACCATGCAAAGGCGCAGCTGGCGTCTCCTCCCTTCTAGACGGCCACCACCTTTTCGAATCTCAATGGCAGTCCATGTCTATTGACCTGTCTGTTGAAGACGGTCGTCTCCATTTGCGCCAATCCATATACGCTGTTCTGCATGTTGACAGGACTCTCGAGCGCCGCATTAACCCTGTTCCTGAACCAGAACCTTATGAAGCCGTCAAGTGCGACTCTTCTCGAGATTATAGTAACCCGCAAAATGGAATCTGCTACCCTCGCATTCCGGGCATCGGCGAAATCAATGTTACCCTCTCGGACCTGTTTGGTTCACCCATAAAAAACGGCGCGTGTCTGTCCAAAATCACCTCAAAGTCACCTCAAATATGTCTTCATATCCCCTCAGACAATTGGTCAGTGACTGCTAGTGACGAACTCTCCCCTGCAATTAAAAGCGTAGATCAAATCTGCTATGTCATACCTCCCGACTCCGATTTTGATCTATCCATACACTCTGAAACGCGTGAATCGGTTCTCCCTAAAACCCCTTCTCCAATCCTAGCTAGCCGGCATCTAGTCGGATGGGGCCAGGAACGTGGTGGATTTCATTCCGTTTACAAAAGCACTTCTGGTGACTCTCCTGTATCTTTCGTCACATACGAGGTACTGCCTTGGTTCATGCGAGTCTATCTTCATTCTTTCACTTATACCTTATTCGACTCGGCGGGTGCCGAAGTTGCTACGGGCTCCTTTTCAGCTTCGAATGTCTCTTCGGATATCGCCCAATTGCTATATTACAAACCGGCTCAACCTCGAGTCTCTCCCTCGCATATAGAAATGCTATTAACTATTCCTGCAGGAAGCAAGCTTGTGACAATGTATCAATTTGAAAAAAGTCTGCTCTATTATAATGAGTACCCGCCCGATGCTAATAGGGGATTTGATATCTCTCCTGCTATTGTTGAAGTCCTTACTGATTCTTCTTCGCCAAGGGCTGTGTTCCGCACTACGAGCTCTTTGCTCTCATTACCTACTCCTGATTTCAGCATGCCTTATAATGTTATTATACTTACGAGCACAGTGATTGCATTGGCATTTGGCACTATATTCAACCTTGTCACTCGAACATTTGTCTATGCCGAGGATCTTCCTAAGCAATCGCTGGCGAAGAAGCTTCGCGCTAAGCTTTCCAAAATTACTTCTATGTTCTCATAGAGAGAAGACGGTGCTAAACCCAAAAAGACTTTAAATACAGTTACAAAATTTTACATAGACTGCTGCTCCTGGAATTTCCTGACAAGATCCATCAAGAAAGCCGGGTTTGCGAGCAGATCAGGCCGATTCTGCACTTCTGGTGTCATCGAAACAACATGCTGCAGGAGCGCAATGTTTTCTTGAGAAATACCCAGGGTGCTCAAGTAGGACAGCTGAGAAGTTATTTCGCCGCCGTCTGTTTGGTTAAATCCAGTGCCGTACGAAGGCATATTTAGTTGCGTTTGTGACTGAGGGACTGGCATCGACATTGACATGGGCATGGCCATCGGTGGTTCCGAATGCGCAGCATTGTCAGTTAGCGGGGTTTTAGGTTCGTGTCTGTTCACAACGTATATTACTAAGAGTTTCGGTTCATTGTCAGACTCGAAATCTTTCGAAAACCGGATATATTTGCGAAAGGAGAGCGTTGACATAGTTTCCCAGCCATCCTTTGCGGGAACAATATAGACATCTTTGACTAATGACCGACTATTTCGTACCACACCGTATCTATCTTTCTCCAGTAGGTACTCTAGTAGTTCATTATAGCCAGATTTCTGGCTCGCATCGCATTTCAGCTCTACCACGTATAAATCTCTGCTTGCATTAGCTAACCCTTGTAAGTACTTCATAGCAGACATCGAAGGCACTCGACCTTCAATGTACAATTCAGAACTTATAATAGAAGTCCATTCAGCGCGTTCTTTGTAAGATCTTCCTGCGGGGTTACCGACGTGATACCCTGAAGCAATGAATTCCGTGACTGCTGGCATTTGGACCTTCCCGGACCATACAGGTGACTGTTCAAAGGGAGACAGTTTTTGTGGTTTCGGTTGCGGTTCTGGCTCTGGTCTTGGTTTTGCGGGTTTATTCTGTTCATTTGCAGACTTAAAATCTCTCTCGGGGTCATAATCATCTTCACTGTCGTTATTGTCGTTTAAAATGTCGTCCAAGTCACTCAGCATATCGTGATCATTTGCAGTACCAGACGGCTTTGATTCTTCTTCGTTGTCACTAAACTGGTTGTTCGCGGAATAATCAGAGAACTGGTCGTTTCCACCACTGAAAGGAGCGTTTGCATTCGTATTGTCATCCGTGGAAGGGGAATGAGGCTGCAGTTTAGCAGTGGTGGAGATAATTTCGTCTTCGTCGAGGTAGCCGAGTTCTGGTGAGCTTTCGTCTGCAACGTCGGACAGGTCGCCCGGGTTGTCTGACTCTTTCAGGGTCTTTTCACCGTTTTGTTTTGCAGACAAAAGAGAATCTTGTGCTAGTCGGTTATCTTCGCCTTCCTCTTCTTCCTCATCGCCTATAAGCTCCTCGCCTTTGTGGGTATGTCTGATTCGCGGTCCTGTGTTTACCTTAAGGACGGAATGTGAGATACTCTCAGCGCGAACTGCTTCTGCTAATTTCTGGAGCTCGGGGTTCAGCATTTCTTCGCTGGTCATAGTGGCGAGGTCTTTTGGAAGGATCTGTGAAGTGAACACTTTGCGTCTGAGGACGTCATTTTTCGGGTCCTTGATGTTGAACATGATTGTTCTGACTTTTTCGCGGTACTTAGAGAGGTCTGTAGATTTAGGCACAATTGTGTGTAGAGATATTGCCTCCTCGATTTCCTTTACGAGGCTGGCGACAAACTGTTGTGCGGATGTGTTTTCAGGAAGAGTGAACTCTTCATTCTCGAGAGCGGTATGGACGAGCGGGTCAAGTAGCTTAGTCAAACTAGCGATAACGGAGTCTCTGGCTTTCGCCTGGACGACATCTGCCGGTGACTGTTTTGACTGCTTGTTCGGCGGTTTACGCGCAGGAACGCGTGCAGGGGCGCGCGGGGGCGGCGATCTGTGTCGTGGCGGAGGCCGGCGACGCGGCATAGGGAACTCTGTGTCTGAGTCTGAAGCATCAGCGGCGTCGTTAGCGCGCTCGTCAGACGCGTCAAAATCCGGAGAATCGGGTACGTTCTCGGCATGCACGAGGTTAGGGAAGTCGTCAGGATGGCATTGTTCGCAGAAGTATTGTTCAGGGAGATCGTCCGCGTTGTCGACGCCCATAGTGCAATGAGGATGCTGCCAAACGCCACATTGTTCGCATTGTGCCCAGAGTACTGTATCGTCGTCGTTTCCATAGGTGTTATTACATACACATCTCACGTTTTCGTCGTCCTCGTCATTCTCGTCATCGTCGATTTGTTCGTGGTCATGTTCATCTTCATTGTTGTTGTTGTCGCCCTTCTGGAAGTCGCTGGCGGGTGGATGTTCCTGTTTTTTCTGCGGAAGGCTGACCGAAACGGTATCGGATTTTGTCTTTTTAGCCGAATAATCGATGATTTCGTCGTCCAGAAGTCTCGGAGCACGCTTTCTAGACGATCGTCTGGCTGGTTGCATGGTTTTGCTGATAGTTACCCTGTCGAAAGACAAGTTCATAAGACAGTACACAGTGGGTGTTGCAGACGACTCGGCAGATGCAGAAGAGGAAAGTAGAGGCGGATGGTGCTGCCGACAACGATAAAAAAAGGGTCAGGGTTGAAGAGACTGCGAAGGATGATGCAGAATATGAAAGAATTGCACAGGAGGAGGCGGATGCGGTGGAGATCGATGGAGCCGAAGACATGAGTATAGACACCTCCGAGGAAATGGAGAATATGATGATGTATGCATCGAATATTCAAGAGGCTCTGCAAGAGAGATGTATTTTATTGAAATCACATAAAACAGAGGCGAAGAGTATAGAAAGTTATGTTGATTCAAATGGTGAATCTGATGATGAAGTGATGTGGTCTATGTAAAATGTGTGGTGAGTATGATTTATAGAGTAAAGAGTGTAGTATATTAAATATAATACTATATCTGATATGTTATATAGATTATATATAGGTATATGATCTAAATTATTTAGAATGTGTATATATCTACATATCTACATATATATCTACAAAAGTACATATATCTCTAGTACTCACTACATTTATCCTCTACATACCAACAGACAACAACACCATAATGAACATATCAGGTACATTGAACTTCTTTAAAGTACTACTTCAGCCATCATTAGCAATTCCTACATATTCTGTACCAACTTTTGATCACGTTCCCTCAATTTTAGCTAATTTACCTGAAATCCATGCACTCGTTATCGATAAAGATAATTGCTTCGCCATAGACGGTACTGATTCCGTTTATCCTAAATACGCAGATACCTGGAAACTCCTACAAACAAAATATCCCAATAGACTCCTTATTGTCTCCAATTCTACTGGAACAAGAAACGACGGCCGTGCTGAGATCCTGGAATCAAATACAGGAGCCGCAGTCCTCCGCCACACCACAAAAAAACCTGGCTGTTTCCCCGATATCCTTCAATACTTCTCTAAACATGGCATAAACAATCCCTCATCAATCGCAGTAATAGGTGATAGAGTCCTTACAGATGTCGTAATGGGAAACCTCAACAATGCACCTTCGATATGGGTTTCAGAAGGTGTTGAACTCTCAAACGGTATATTCCAGGTATTTGAACGCTGGCTCGTCAACTATTTACAAAAAAAGAATAAATAATTGTGTGCATCTATGCATAGAAAATTATCAGTTCATGTCCTTTCGCAATCTAGCTAACGGTACCGTAGCTCGTTAAATCGGTCTTTCATCCGCTCAGAGAACGTCAGTCCGTCGTCCGACCGATCGTACGCCGAACCCCGCGGCAGTATTATTCGGCTGAATCGGTTTTTCTTCCTGATATTCTGCATCGGGTGGATAGATCCTTGTTCCATGTCTCTCGACTTCATCAGGATATCCTGAACCTCTGCCTCGTAATTCGGCCTGATCCCTTCCCATCCTAGCTTAAGCTCGTCCTTCGCTTCCTCCTCTAGTCGCAGCTTCAGCATAGGATCTTTCTCAATCTCTTGGAAAATGTGCGTATCCGTAGGGAAAAAGGCAGATCTTAGCATTTGAAACATCATATCCACAGCCAGCGGCATCACAAATACAATTAACAGTGACGCCCACCACTGCAACTGTGTTCCAAACCGATCAATAAACGCATTGTAAACAAACAGCGAATACGCATTGCTCGTCTTGTAAAGGTGTCCAGTGAAAAGCGTAAACAGAATGTATCCTCCAACTGATGCAATAAATGCAATCGCATTCACATATGTAATCGTGTGCATCTCAAGCACCAGTATCTTCGTGTTAATCACAATAATAGTAGCAAGGAAACTCATCACACCCATACTATATGTTCCGTTGTCGTACAATGCCTGAAATCCATATAGATATGCAACACTAAACGATATCAGCACAGCTTGTCCAGCAGCTAGGAATAGTAATCGGAAAAGCGTCCTCATATTGAAAATGGTGCTCCTCTGTCCGCAACTACTGTACAATTCCGGCACTGCTATAAGTGTCGCAGGATTCAAATCCCGCTCAAATATGCCTATAGTCAACACACAAAGTGTCGTGAATAGCGTATTGAACATAGACAACGACCATTGCTCGTAAAATGATGTTCCTGAAAAGAGTGTGTATCTCTGGTAAATCGCCTGCGATAGATAAAAAATAACTTCTTTGTAGAATGTCACCATAACATACTTCGCTGTTCTTGTGTAGTTCCATCTACCATGCACAAACAGCAACTTCAGTAAAAAGCGGAACTGCGCAATAGAATAATCCGACGACCTCGCAGCTTGTAAACCTTCTCGTCCTGTAATACCTATACCGACGTCCGCGGATTGCAACATAGCAATGTCATTGGCACCATCACCAATAGCTAATGTGACAGCTTTCTTCAGTTTTCTTCTAACAGCCTTCACCATATTGGCCTTTTGCGATGGACTGCATCGACAGCATATCACAGAATCCGCATTCACACATAAGTCAATGAATAACGATAAAAGTGTCGGGTCCTCTTCTACCATTCCAAGAGCTTGTCCGTCAATCACAATTACAGAATGAGCACATTCTCGCTTCTCAATCCTAATCATCGCGTCAGTGATTCTATAACTCAGATCGTCTTCACTTTTAAGTATAAACATCGTTGAGTAGTCTTTAGCAATGCGGCAAGAATATCCAATGTTAATTGCAGTCTCTCGTTTGTCACCAGTCAACATCCACAGCTTGATATTAGCGCGCCTTAATCGGTCTATAGCTTCAGGTACGCCTTCTTGCAGTTTGTCTTCGATTGCTGTAACACCACATAACTCAAAAGATCGTTCAAGCAAAGCTCCCACTTCTTCTATCTTCTTGCTTCGCTGTGTCAAGCTGGTAGTAGCTTCATGGTACAGTTTTTTCCAGTGTCCGTACTCTTCCTTAGGCACAAAACGGTAAGCGTAAACTAATGTGCGTAGCCCTTCCGTGGAGAATTCATCGATATGCTCTAAAGTTCGCTCTATCACTTTTGCATCATCAGTTACAATGGATTCGTCGACCACTTGTGATAGCTCATCCGTCGCATTGTATCCTGATGTACGGGGTACGTCAGGTGTCGCAAAGGATCTGCGATTTATCATGTCGTTTATCTCCGGAGATAACGGAGTAGTTTCCACTTGTAAGTCATCACTGTAAGTTCCTCTGGAGTCAAGTTCGCGCGCACGCTGAAAAAATCCATCTAAAGAGGCAAAACGTTCGCTCCTTAGCTCTACACTGGCTTTGCCGAAGGCTGTATCCAACTTATCTTGACCTAACAAAGCACTGGCAACGCGCTTGTCCGACTCAGCAACAGGAGAAAGGGCAGATGCGACAGATTTTCTGGTCATAGATTTTCGTGCTTCTAGACTTTTCCTCAATGAGGTTTTTTGGCTAACTGAACGCATCTTGGCACTTGCAAGCTCATGCGACTCAAGTCGCTCGAATATAACTGTATCAGCACCTTTACAGATGACGCAGATTCTGCCATCCGGGAACTTAACGACAACAGACATACGTTTGCGCGCTGATGAGAAGTCGATAATGTCCAGCACTTGGTACGTTTCGTCACGTAGTTCATTGGACCCCGGGCGGAAAGTCCTCATGGTTATAGTTTGATGCTCATAGTTCACGACAATAAATCCCATCTCTTTTGCAGCGGTAACAAGCGCTACTTCATCAGGTGAGGCGGCGTGGTAAGTAATATCATCGTCTTCAGAATCCTCTTCCTCGTTGTCTTCATTTTTATCATTTACTGAAAAGGCAGTGGATGTGCTTTTTCTCGTAGTCGTTCCCTTGTTGTCTGCATTCAGTCGAGCTTCACGCTTTCTTCTCGTAGCTGCATCTTCTGGAAGACATGTATGACATAATGCGATAGTAAGCAAGAAAAACCTAGCTTTCCTTGAGTATGGTGTAAGTGGATTACGTTGAATATAACGTAATAATGAAGCCGTGGATCTAGATCCTGAGGTCTTGTGAGGATTCGCATGCGATTCGGTCGCAGATATCCATGATAATCTGTAGGGCTCATCGTCGTCATCTGCAATACTTAGAGAGCGGCGAACTTCCTGGTCCACTTCCAGTACCTTGGCTGATCGAGAAGTGGATTTTCTTGAGCTGTCGGTAGATATTTTCGACGCTGACCGCCTAGGTTTAGAGCTTGAATGCACTGGCGAATTTAACACACCTGAACGTTTCCCCATCTGCATATTACCTTTTGCGTTCTTCATTTGCTTTAATTCGTGCTCCAAAATATCTACATTGTGCACCCAAGAATGACCAGCAACGCTAATCTTCCTAAATGCCATGTGATTGTCGGTAAGTGTACCTGTTTTATCTGTAAAGATATAACTGACTTGACCCAGTTCCTCGTTAATGGTCGCCGTCCTGGCCTCACAAGGAGTGTCAGATTCAACATGGTACATATCAATATCCTGTTGCAGCAATAGCATCTGGGAAACTTTGATGATCTCCATAGACACATATAAGGAGAGCGGAATCAGAGTGTTGTACATGATAATAAAACCCATCAAGTTTGGAATAACGCCGACACCAAGATCTGTTATATAAAAAGCATTGGGGTGATTTCTCATCACAATTATATGTGCTATCGTAGAGAAAATAGAAAGAAACATCACAAGGAAAAACATCACGAGGACCGCCATATTAGCTGTATGTTGCAGTTTTGGTTTCTTAATTCGTGGGTTTTTTATGGCGTTCATTCTGATTTTTGACTCCTCTCCAGTGAAAATGATGATTCCAATGGCTCTTTCAGTATTGCGCAAGATCGAGCCACGGTATACGACATTAGAGTTGTTAAGAGGCACAACTTCAGAATCGGACAGTACCATTCGACCTTCAAAGTTGTAGAGATCAAGATTGGGGTCTTCTACCACAACTTCAGATCGAAAAGATGATAATCCTGTGTCATTCGCGCAAGCTTTCTGGACTTGGCGCAGCGATTGGCGACTTTTGAGGTTTGTTTCACCGTCAAGCGCCATAGTCTCTATATAGGCAGTTTGGGAAGTTCCTGATACCGAAAGCAGAACAATATCAGCAGGTACCCAATCTCCATCTCTGAGTTGGATTATTTGGCCAACTTTCAGGTCTTTCCACGCAATCTGGTCCCACGATATAGGAGAATCTGAATCATTGTAATCATCAGTGTCAGAAGAGTAAGTTTCCTGCGATTCGAGGTGAGCCGTGGAAGAAGCTTCGCTTGTAGCTAAAAACAAAGATCGTTTCCGACGAGCGACGCGGGCTATTCTGTTGTTTTCAGATTTGTCATTACGATGGCGCCTTATGTCTTCATATCCTTCACGGCCCATAGATATAGAGATGAATATCAAAAGAGGTATGATTGTTGTGTAAGTACCTGTGGTTGACCATGAGGGTATCATTTGCAAGATAGAAACGCCCAGAAAGTATACATTTGCAAGCTTAGAGAACTGCACATAGAGTTGGTGCGGTAGAAATGTGTAGATAGTGTAGACAGAAGATGTGATGAGGTTAGAAATGTAAGGTTTTTTCGTTCTTTCGTCGATGAGCGGGCATGCATGTTCGATTGCGACTGGTATATGTCTGCCGTCGACAGTCGGTGGTATTGGTTTCTGTCGGAGTATAAAGTCTTTAAATTTTCGTAAGGCAGATCTATGGCGGTGGAAAGATCTTATAGCTGTGTGTTTTGATTTATAGCTGCCAGAGTCTTGCGAGTCGATGTAGTCTTGCGAACCGCCTGGAAGATCTTCTTGAGTGGAAAGATCGTCGAATTCGTGTATTGAAGTGGAAGGTGAAGCAGGAAGACCATCAGGTCCAGTTTCAGCAGTGCGAGACATGTTTCTGGCGAAGAGTTGGGTTCTCAGAGAGTATCCGCGTCTTCTTTTTGTAGGAGAAGTCGGAGGTTCAGCATCTTCAAGCATTTGGAGGTCGTTGTAAAGGCCGAGCCCTACGTTTGGAGCGTCGTTTGGCACAGAAAAGTCATCAGATGAGGCTCGGCGAGGTGCCGTGCTGACCAGAGGGCTATGAGTTGGAGGGGCATGAGCGCTTCTGAATTGCGTTGAGCGAGCCTGATCGACGTTTGTGTTCAGAGGAGGTAGCGACTGTGGCGTCTTTTTGTTCTCGCCGCCGCTGTTCAGGGGCATTATATGGTATCGTTATGCTGGCGTACTCTAGTGTAACTGTAGATGTTTACTTGATAGGTGCGATTTGCTGTAAGAACAGCTGTGCATATGCAACCCCCGCAAGTGAGGCTTTTGGAGTTACCCTGTCTGTATAGAAGTCTCTTGATCTGCAGACGTGCAAAAAAAAAGAGCTTTTTAGGGCAATCAGCGAGCGGCTTGCAAAATATATGGTGTTGGCGAAAAGGTGATTTGGTTCTTTCAAGGGAGGTTTTGTGGCTTGGGGGAGCGAGGGGGAAGACAACGCACCAATCAAAACTCTAAATGTGATGCTTTTGAAGGCTGAGCGCGCGTCGAGCGGGCAACAGCGTACAACAATAGCCAATTGACGGTCTCCAATACACGACTTGTATTTTTGCTGGGCGAATTATAGAAATTGCAGCGCAGAGAGGGAGTACTCTTGTAGTCTGAATCTGACAGTTTCTTTGAAACTTTAAATGCAATAAAGTTTCAAAGATCAAACAGGTGCAGAAGTCATGCATGACATGACACGTCATGACGTAGGCATGCAGACGGGCGCAACCACTACGTAATTCTGTATCGTACCTATGCGGCAAGATTACGCGTACTTAAACGCATTTGCACACATTGTGCAGATGTTCACGTGCAAACGCGTCAGCGTACCGGCCGCTTCTTCGATCGCTGCGCATGCTTTTAAAAACAGTTGCAGTTAGTCAAAGCAGGGTAACATCTTTTGGCGCACTTTTCCTCTTCAATACTGCCGTCTCGCAAGGACGATGAGTTCCGCAGATAAGTGGTCGACAATTTTCTCGTATGCATCGGATTATGTTATTAGCTTTTCGCTGATCGTTGTGGCAGAGATAATCGGTCACATGACCCCGCAAGCTCAACCGTTCTTCATAGACAACCCATCGCTGATGTATCCGTTCAAGGACCCCGAGACATTCTCGAACGGCGATGTGGTCCTTTTGTGCGCAATTGTTCCTGTTATTGTCATTTTTTTGACATCATTCTTACTGCCTAAACGATCGTGGTCGCGCAAATGGTGGGACTCGCAATGCGGACTGCTGGGCCTGGTAATTGCCTTCGCAATCAATATGTTCATCACTAACTCGCTTAAGACTGTCGTGGGCAAACCGCGGCCAGACATTCTCGCACGATGTAACCCGACAGGCCAGATAGCGCGTTTCAAGCTTGCCACTATCGCTAACTGTCTGCAGACAGACCAGGGGTTTCTGTACGAGGGATTCCGGTCGTTCCCTTCAGGCCACTCTTCTAATGCGCTCACCGGTATGACATTTCTTTCACTCTACCTTGCAGGTCAACTTCAGGCATTTGATCAAAGGGGTCACTCATGGAAATTGTTTGTGGTATTTGCCCCGCTGCTGCTGGGATTCATCATTGCCGGCTCGCGCGTCAACGACGCAAGACACCACGCCTTCGACGTGACAGTGGGCTCTCTGCTAGGAATTGTTGTCGGTTCGCTCGTCTTTAGACAGTTTTTTCCTGCGCCGTGGGATTCTAAGCAACAAGGACGCGCCTACGCGCCGAGACTTGTCCGATTCAACCCGCTTTTCATGTTCGCAAGCGGCACATCTTTATATGTTGACCTCGAAAGCCAACCGGTGGACGACAGGTTTTTCACGGAAGACCTGCGATGGAAAATAGACGACATTCCTTCGTGACAGAAATTAAGCCTACCCAAAGAGCATTATCGCCCTGGCAGGTGGAGAATTGACGTTCACCGGTCTACCCAGCGAACGTAACAATGACATTGTTATAACCTTATCGCCAATAGAGTTTCCTCTGCCGATTGCCTGATCGTTCCTCGTATACTGCTGTACGTGCCTTTCTGATTCTCGCTCTAATTGTGGGAACATCTGACTATTCGCATTAAAAGACAGTATTGCTTTCTAGCTGATTATGACCAATAGGCGCTAGTCACCTTCTAGGAACGGCAACGCTTAAAGGGTACGTCATTAGGTCTGTACATATGTCTTGCATTTGACCGCGCTGACTATCGCCTTCGATTTTTGCGTGCAGGTATATGCATACAGCTTCAATTACCTAAAACAAACAAGGGTCTGCAGATAAACATGATACAATGAGGAATCCTGCAGATCTCTGATCTCCGATCTGCTATCTGCAAGATCCTTGTTTTGCCCCTTTCGCGAATCATTTCGCCACACATACCCTAGAGCAAAATTCGCACAATTATATTAGAATAATACTAAAACTAATATGTTTATACAAAATATACCGCATTCTCAAATATTGCGCGAGAATTGACGCTCTGATTGGTGTTTACTGTGAGTGGGAAGAACTACACCTTGCCGCCCCCTACAAACACATACACTACCAAAACTGCTTATTGACGCCACTAGAGATCAAGCGACTTTTAGACGCTTATAGGACCTTCATCCTGTTCTGTGTGACTGTTAGTCTTTTAATCTTTGCAGTTTTACTTGTTTAAGTCGCCACAGTGCGCCACAAATGTCCTCCTCTACACCTCCTCAGCATGACACGTCTAATACCGACACCGATAATCCAGACTCTTACGCCGCATCAGAGACACTCAATTCCTCTCCACCAGGCAGTGGGGTTCATTCTGGAGCCAGCAGTGCGGCAACTAGCAAATTGAACGCGGAACCTGAAGATATCGATCCGCTGGTTACTGATGACGAATACGTTGCGGGCGACGATTACGACGAAGATGATGATGACGCTGCAGCTGTATCGGTGCCGGGCCCCACTCAGGGCAATGTCTTTACAGTGATATCTGCCGCATCAAAGGCTGATGTTCCAAATGTATTTGGTCCCGATTCCTCCTCAGACGAAGACCTCAGCGACAGCGTCGCTTCCGATGCTGAAGAAGAGATCATGTTGGACCCCGCCTACAACGATGACCAGGAAATGGACAACATCTCTATAATCGGATCGTCACGCCTGCCTTGTCTTGACCCGTCTGCTGACAAGGCTTCTGTCTTCACTGAGCTAACCTCTTCCGCGCGCACTTCCTTAGACACTCGACTCAGAGCTGTGTTCAACATGCCCGACGATGAAGAATTTATAGCCTCCTGCAAATGCTGGCTTCTGAAGAACGTACTACTCCAAGGTCTTCTGTACCTCACTCAATCCCACCTATACTTCTATTCTTACCTCCCTCCACGACGTACCGGCGAAGTCGTCAAATCTGGCTCCCTAATAAAGGAAAATGGTATACGCGGCGGCACCCGCTACTGGTTCGTCCTTAGATCAGACTTTCTCTCCTTTCACGAAGACTCTAATATGCTTTACTTCCCTTCTGGTATAATTGACTTAAGTCGCATCGAACATATCAAAATGAAACCTTCTACCGATCCTAACACTCCGTCTCTCACGATTCAGCTCTTTGTCGGCTCCAAAACTTACTCTCTAAGAGCTGATTCTCCCGAGAATGCAGAAAGCTGGCTTTCCGCTCTCATTAATACAACTTTTAGAAGTCAAAATGATGGTGGCAGTGTGAAAATCGCCATCCCTCTGGTTAATATCTTAGAACTGGAACCCGTCGGTCTCTTCGAGTTTGCCAATTCCTTCAGAATAAAGGTAGTGGACGAAAGTGGCAGCTATGCTATAGATGATTACATCTTTGCTGTCTTCGGCAAAGAAGAGTCGCTATTTTCCACAATTACTGAGATGGTGAGTAAATCAAACCCGGTGCAAGAAGGCAACCCTATCGATCCTGACGCAGAATTCCCTATTCAGTCTGACCAAGAAACTCCACCCGGCTCTCCACCGCTTGCTTCTTCCGGTAAAGTATCTGGAAGAAGGTCAACAGCTTATTCTTACGCAACGGCCCGTACTATTGGTCCCTTGATGAATGCTGGTGGATCTTTTGTTAAAGCAGGAGTGCGCATGGCTGGAAAGATCATTCCCATCTCTAGATTATCGTCTGTTGATTCTGGATCGTCTAAACGCCGCGGTACTGATTACTCATTGAATCCTGTACCAGAAGACGTTAAACTAACTACTGATACAGGTCGTCATTCTCTGGTTGGGCTTGTTAAAGACGGCTCTCGCATCGCCAACTACCTTATTCCTAATCCTCTCACATATATAGGAAAGGTGTCTGAAATGTGGACTGCTCCTGCTAAGCACTTTGACTCTAGTGAGCTTCAACGGTCGGATGATTTAGTTGACACAGCAGACCTTGAAGCTAGTGCTCAACGGTTTCGTGACTACTTTAATCTCACAGATAAGGAACAACTGATTGCTTCTTACTTTGCACATTTACACCGCTTACTTCCTATGTACGGCAAAGTTTACTTGTCTACCAATTACTTTTGCTATAGGTCTCTCTTGCCAGGGACAAACACGAAAATGGTACTTCCTTTAAAGGATATTGAAACCATTGACCGTGAGCGTGGCTTTAGATTTGGTTACTCGGGTCTTGTCATTGTCATCCATGGATTTGAAGAGGTTTTCTTTGAATTTGGAAGCCAAGCAAATAGGGATGACTGTGAAGTGCAAACTCTTCGTGCTATTGATGAACTGCGGGGCTCTGGTCGAAGCATCCGGCGAGATAGCTTAGCTTCAGCATTAAGTGCTGAAGTTGGAGGTATCAGAGCACCAATGTCACCGTCACGCTTAGTGGAGTTAAAGGGCTATTCAATGGATAGTGACTCTAACTTATCTCAAGAGCGGATAGGGCTACAAGAACCTGTACCTGTTATCTTTAAAGATGAAGGACAGGTTAAAGCTACATATAAGCCATCTACAAGTTGGCACGTTGTTTGTCTTACTATTGGCTCCCGAGGTGACGTACAACCTTATATAGCACTAGCTCTTCGTTTGATGGAAGACAATCACAGGGTTACCATTGCTACGCATGGAGAATTCAAGGATTGGGTTGAAAGTTATGGTATTGGTTTCAGAGAAATTGCTGGAGATCCTTCTAAGATAATGGCTTTATGTATTGAAAACGGTATGTTTTCCTACAATTTTCTGAAAGAGGCTTCATCTAAGTTTCGGAACTGGATTGATGAATTGTTTCAAACTTCATGGGAGGCTTGTCAAGGAGCTGATGTACTAATTGAATCGCCTTCTACGATGTCCGGGATACATATAGCAGAGGCGCTTAAGATCCCGTATTTTAGAGCTTTTACTATGCCTTGGACTAGGACCCGGGCCTATCCGCATGCATTTATGGTTCCAGATCAGAAGATGGGTGGTTCTTATAATTCTCTTACGTATGCTATGTTTGACAGTGTTTTCTGGAAAGCAATTAGTGGACAAGTGAACCGATGGAGAAAGAAAACGCTTGGAATTCCGCATACTTCTTACAGACGTCTCCAGCAGAACAAGACCCCATTTCTCTACTGTGTGAGCCCTTCTGTTTTTGTTCCTCCTGTTGATTTTCCTGATTGGGTGAAAGTAACAGGATACTGGTTTTTGAACGAAGCGGGGAAGTATCAACCGGATAGTAAAGTTGTGTCGTTTATTGAAAAGGCTCGAAAGGAGAACAAGAAGATCGTTTACATTGGGTTTGGATCCATTATAGTTGACAATGCGAAAAAACTTACCGAGACCATTGTGAAGGCGGTTGTTCGGGCCGATACATACTGTATTCTTGTGAAAGGGTGGTCTACTAGAGGAAGCAAAAAGGAAGGTGCGGCTAATGATGACGAATCTGTTGTTTTCCCTGACCAAGTACTAGCGATTGATTCCATACCTCATGATTGGCTTTTCCCTCGAATTGATGCTGCTGTTCACCACGGGGGAAGCGGGACAACTGGCGCTAGTCTGCGTGCAGGTATTCCTACTTTGATTAAGCCATTTTTTGGAGATCAGTATTTCTATGCTACTAGAGTGGAGGATCTCGGAGTCGGGAAGTTCCTGCACAAGATTACTGTTGATGGTTTATCTAAGGCGCTGACAAGATGCCTTCGAGATGATCGCATTATTAATCGGGCGAGGTCTTTGGGTGAACGGATTCGAAAGGAGAACGGAGTTGAGACAGCAGTGTCCGACATTTACGGCCTGTACAGTTTAGCTGCAAAGGTTTCATTAGACCGGTCTAAGACGTATAGTCAGTCTAAAGGAAAAGTTACTGCCGCAGCCGAGACAGCTCGAGTCGACGATGCAAGCGAATCGTCTGATGACAGTTGGTATCTATTGCACAAACAAATTTAATTTCAGATTGCATAGTTGAATCATTTGCATTATTTTTTTTGTTTACGTTTATATTTTTGTAAAGCATTTTCAGCTATGTGTATCTCCGAGATTTTAGATGCGCGGGTGTATTGAATCTGTTTTTCTTGAGCAGCATTTTGAGCAATGTCGACGTTAATCGGTTGATTCACTTGTTTTATTCTCGCTTTAATGGCAACAGAAATGATTTTCGACCTGAGATAACGACGTGACTCGAAGAGATGCAGAGCCTGGAAGCAGACCTTCCGTATATTTGAGCACCTGCAGATAGAAGATTGTCCGGCTAAAAGGGCCGATATGAAGAAACCTATTAGAATTCGCGCCTCGACTGACAATTCACCGTCTGATAATACGTGCGGAGCCAAAGTTGGCGTGGAAATGCAAATTGTCTGAAGATTAGACGAAATTCCCTGCTGGCAGATTTGGCCGAAGTGTTTGAGCCAGTACCTCCAAATTCTAGGACAGCGCGACCTTATCAGACTAGATAATTGAGGGCCTATAATTAGTATATCGTCAGGGTTGTCTTCTATTGCGAACCCATACTTCATGAGTAATGTGGCATTGTTTAAAGGCCCATAGGTATTGAGTATCTCTTCATTCTTAAGGACATGCGAGTGCGTGACAATTTCGCAGAAGTCTATTTCTTCCTGGTTTTCTTCGTCGACGCAGTCAGGTGGTTCGCTTGAGATGTCTGATATGTCATCTGATTCACAGCTCGATTCTTCGTCTGCTTCGTTTGGTTCATTGTCATGTTCGCAAGTATCCCACGACCCACAAGTATCGCATACCTGATCCGGGGTCATGAACCTGCAATTAGACGAGGCCTCGGGCGAGTGATTAAGCAGATCGGCTAGCGGGCACAGGGCCAGACCCCTGTAATTGTCGATTTCAAAGGCACGTCTGGACACGCAGTTGAAAGCCCATAAGAAGGACTCTTGAGAACATAATGGCCGGTTGGGGAACAGGTGCATATGTTTATCCACAAACTCTGCGAATAGCTGGTACATTTCTGCCAGATCTGCAGATGATAACGCACCTATAAGATCGACATTTGTTCCTTTAAGTATTTGCGGATCAGGCCATAGCTGGCAGGATGTATCAGTGTCTAGCAAAGTCTGCCGTCTGACTATCGGATCATCGGATTCTAAAGCTGAAGGGGGATCGATTATCCGAATGTACGGCGCCCAGGGCGTCGATTCGCGGTCCGTAAAGTAGCATTGGATTTCATAGAGCAATGCAGCAGCTAGACTAACGATCCCTGAGAGCTCGGATTCAATCACATTAGACAATGGAGAGTTTCGCGTGCAGATCAAGCACGATTTGGGCACCTGGATTATAGTCGTGCCTTCTTCGACCAGTTCTGAAGCGTACGCGGTGTACTCGGGCCCACACTGAAACCGCACTCTAGCGTCAACATGGCCGCCTTCTTTTACGACCCAATGTATCAGATCATTGAGTGTGTCGTTCATGCCTGCTAATGCCCGTTTTAAGAAAATTGTGTTGGTGTGTAAAGCCGGGTAACTTTATTTTCTCTGTAAGAAATCGAGTTCGAGCCAAATTTGACGACAGACATGTCTGACGAAGTCGCTTTAAGCGAAGACACGCAGGCGATTTTGAACGAGTTTTTAAAGGAGAAGGCGAGCCATGAAGAGAGGTTTATGCAGCTTGCAGCCGAAGCGCAAGACAGGTTCGAGTCCGTGAAGACTATTGATATCGACATGGACACTTTCCAAGAAGACTGGAACCTCAGTCAGTTCTGGTACACAAAAGAGACTTCGCGCACTATTGCAAAGGCGGCGTTGTCTCACGGAGATAGGATAGCAGTTGTTTCTGCGCCATCTACGTACTTTGCAATTGTAGAGCTGGCGAAGGAAGACCCGCAGTATCTAGACAAAGCCGAGAAGTGCGTCCTATTTGAGGTAGACGATCGATTTGCCGCTTTAGGCAGACGATTCTCTCATTATGATTTCAATAAACCGTTTGAAATTGAGGATTCGCTTAAACATTCGTTCGACATGATTGTGCTAGATCCACCGTTCTTGTCTGATGAATGTCAAACTAAATCAGCCGTTAGTGCCGCATTGCTAAGCACAACAGGCACTGATCCGAAATTCATCGTATGTACAGGCGAAAGAATGGAATCAAAAATACACAAACTATACAAGAAACATAACATGCGAACAACTGATTTCTTACCGGAACACGCTAACGGTCTGAGCAATGAGTTCAGGTGCTATGCCAATTTTGAATGTGAACAATGGCACCTCAACAGCTAAACTCTACTAATACTAAAACCAAATGGGGGAAAATTACGAGGTTATGGACGAAATCTGTATTATATAAAATGTTATAGAAACAACGAGATTGAAAGACAAAAAGGTAAGCAGTGAAAATGGAGCACGAATTCAAACGCAAGTTACCACTAGCAGCAGCACTCTACCATAGCTTAAGCAGAGCCTGCAGCAATAGCAGCACGCTTGAATCCCCATCCTTTGATAACAAGTAGGATAATAAGCCAAGCCATAAACAAGATCGAGATTCCAACGCTCACATTGAGAACAAACATAATAGAAAGTTTCATGTGAAGCATCGCCTCAACCGTTTGGGCGTTGGACAAGCAGAACACCATACCTCCACATATCAAGCAGAAAGAAGCAAGAATTTCCGTGATAGGTCTCGAGGGGAGATATGATTCAGGAGGTCGTATATACAGGATGCTATACGTAACAAAACGAAGAATAGCGCCAGCTGAAAGCAAGTATCCCCAGGCCATGTGGATCGCAGTAGATAACATAGTCATCTGCTGATGCTGCGACATCAATGCACCTGTCCAGAAAACAGTGAATGCCGGGAAGGGATTAAATGAATGCCTATACTGCACAGGAGCAACAGCATAAGCGTCACCATTGTGAACTCCAATGCTGTTCAAGCTAAAATTGAACAAATTGCGAGCTGTCTTAGATTCAAAAAGAACTCCACAGATTCCACAGCCCAAATATAAAAATGCAATAGAGACATGTTGTAAATCCATCGCTGACCAAGCGCCGCCGGCACCTCCTAGATGCTCCAGAAATATATTTGTAGATCCATAGAGCAAAATTAGTGAAGCCTCAACGAACTCGCTAGAGGGAATAGCATTAATAAACCTTGATGTAGATGGCGGTTTAATATTCCAAGCCCAGCCCCAGTCAGCAAAGCATCCTAATGCCTTGCAAAATGCAAATACTCCGTAGTAAAAGAAGACGCTGCCCTTAATCAGGTGCGCCAGTAAGTTAAACACTTTAGATCCAGCGCCCATGCCATTCAGAACGGATACCATGATTAGAATGTGTGCAGCTCCTAGAAGCAGCATGGGACGCGTTAGCAAAGAACATATTATGCAAGAGATACGATTGAATCCCGTTAGTATCCTATTGAGCCAAGGGCGGCTTGCCACAAATGGCGAAAGTTTACCCTCAAACCAGGACATCAATCTATATTCAAATGGAATGCCATTTGAGAAGCTGTATAGGTTGACGTTATCGCTAGCGATGTCGTCCTCTATCGGAGAGAGTGATGCAAGTCCGGAATCAGAAGAAACACGAAACTCAGGATCGTAATCGCCTAACGGTATGCAGTCATCCATGCGTTTTGTATAAGGCAATGCTTCACTGTGGCTTATTCCAAGCACGCGTGACATTCCTTTTATGTATACAGCCAAAGAGTATACAAGCAGTATTAACGTGCTTACAAGCAGCATTCGAGGGTAACAGTTGTTCGGATAGAGATCCGGTACTGAAGAGAAATATCCCATCAGTACAAATGAAGAAAATATGTGAAGAGCCATAAATGCAGTGACAACAGGGTAGTAAAGAGGACTATCCGATGTGTCCAAGGCAATTGACAATGGATATACAACGATCCAAGCAATTGATACCAGGATCATGTGCAATATGGCAGCACCGCGATGTTCAGGCCACCTTAAGAATGAGCTTGGGTCATATGACTTCCACAATTCCCTAGTTTCGTCATCGGGAGCTTGATCGAGTATTCTCTTAGGTACTTCAGGCTTTATGTATTCACAAACCGAAGGATTCTTCTCGCAGTCGGGGCTCATATGCATATGCATCGATTCAGAATGTTCAGAGTGTCCATGCGATTCGTGCGGCGAATGGCCTTTAGACATGTCCATAGTTCCCGAAGTCTCGTCGTGGTTCTCATGTCTATAATAGAGAGGATGCAGATCGGCCACTTCTTTGGCTCTGGCTATAGTGTTGTCATTGATAGGCTTTTCTATTGCGAGAGCAGAAATATAGGCAGTACATAGCAGCACAGATAGTTTCATTATGACTGTATAGAAGTTAGTACTAGCTGAGGTGGAAGGATAGCATATATAATGTAATCGCTATTCAGCGTACGCGTAATCAGGCTTGTCATACGGCGAAAATATTGGATTGTGGGTCATGTGATCGAGTCGTGTGGGACAAGCTTGGCGGTGTGCCGCGTCACCATAGAATCGGATGATCTCCGTTATTGGGAGATTTCGGACCAGTTGAGATTGATTAAATCCGATTATATAATGTCGGAGATTAAAGTTGGAGGTAAACGCCTTGGTATAATTCAAACGTGGCAAATAGGTGATAGAGGACTGATTCTCGCACGCAATTGCAGCGTCATGCCAGCGTTAAAAGTCGATAGTATACTGATGGCGGTCAATTTGGGTACGTAAACGAGTAAGGGAGGGTATTACATAATCCATGAGATCGGCGTGTAGATCAGCAAACAGGGAGAAGGGAATACATAATTTAGCACATGCCAACAGTGATCTGTTTGATCGAAATAGATATAATAGGCTTACCTTGTGAAATTGGCTGGTGTGTTAGTGTACCAGTGTGAGGATAGGATGATAGTTAAGGAAAATTAAAAAGCTGGGAAGTAGAAATCAGCAATCAGACAAATATATAGATATTCTATGGATGATTCATATGATTCGCCAACTGTAGATCAACTAGATGAACCGAATCAAATAATTCAAGAGCTATATTTTCTGGACAGGATAGAACAATAAAAGTATACCAAAGGGGAAAAACAGGTATTTATAATATTTTATTTTATCCATGTAATACGGATGGCCGGATTCCCGAATATGCCGGCTAGTAATTTCTTTATTTAAACCTTAAACAAAGTTTAAACCCGTGCTATGGAGGAAGATAGTTTGTGAATAGTACAAATCAGCTGATCTATGTGAGTTACAGAATTAGAAAAAGAAGCTTGACAGCCAATTATCATCTCTTCAGGTACAGCATTTTGCTGCTTTCGGCTGTTGAGCGCAAAAGGAGCTAATATCGCGCGCGTACGGAGTAAGATCTCAACTGCTAAGAACAGCGGGAGATGCCAAAACTAAACTTAATATCAGTTAAAGTTCAATTTGGAAGAGCAAATGAAATGCTTGTGGAAGTTTCTAGCAGTTCAACTGTATAAGTCTTCGATCGCTACATTGCCACTACCATAGGAATTGCGACAGTAATGAGGAAAATACGCATATTATACGCTGGTCAATTTTAGTAGCTGCGCACGGAAATTTGTGATCCTTTGGTTCGCGGTGATAGCTGTAACATTGTATCATATTTTACTCATGCATTTCCGAATTATCTATTCCTATCTCCAGCAATTCAATGTGAACCTTGACTCATCCCAAAGGAGTCAGACTAAGCCGTTTTTGATTGGTCAGCCGCACTAAATATAAAGTCTAATTTGCGCAGTTTAAGCTAACCTGCTGAATCGTACGATCCGATCTAAGGTCGCTAGCTTATCGTGGACCGAAGAGAACAACCATCGCACAATAGGCTCGAGATCTATCGATTCGGCTTTCTGGTCACGTGGAGGAAATTAACTGCATGTGGCGCGTTGCGTGTCTCTCATTTACTCAGCCACTGAATGGTTTAGAGTGTGTAGTGTCTTGAATGCAATGCCTTTAGTCTTCTCAATGACCTGCTGGTAAACGCTAGACGGCGGATGGTTCATAACGACGCTGTTAGCAGAGTAGTCAATTTTAGCGTCAACTCTTCTTGTGTCTTTAATGAGATTAGCAATCCATTTTTCACCCTCATCCGCAGTCAGACCAAGTCTGGAGCTCAAGTCCGACAGATCAATGCGCTGGTGGATGCGGCAGTATATTTCTGAGATCAAATGTCGCGAGCTTTCGAGGAACGCATCTGCGATGCCGCACAAAAACATATCGCATCGCAGAATCTGTTCGGCCTCGTTCAGTTTTAGCTGGGCGACCTCAAAGTCGAAGTCAACATAAAGGGAAGTAACAAACTCCACAACGGGGTCGCTGTATTCATGCAGCTCGACTTTAGCCGACCGCACAACGTCTCTGATTAGTCTCTGATATGAACTAGTAGCTGCCGATAATGTTCCAGCCCGTTGATTGTTCTCTCCGACAAACCTCTGCCTACTGCTCACGGCAGCACCAACAAGGTATCGCAAAATCCACGGACACCCATTCTGTATCGCATTAATGTATTCTCGTGATAAACATAAGTCGCAGAACACAGCCTGTCCTTCGCCTCCATTGAGCAGGAAAAACAAACTCCAGTGGACAATCCAGATCCTGCTAGTCAACTGTTTCTGTGGATTTGTAGCGTACTCTACGCCACTGTCGACAATTTCTCTGAGAGTTTCCAGAGATTTAGCAGCCGCCGCGTAGTCGCCCGCAAGCAACCTCGACGCAAAGCTTCCCCAGGCTGCAGAATGTGCCTTTTCGCTGGCTTTGTTGAATAAGGCGAATCGTTCTAGTATTTCAGCGGCTTCAGCGTACTTCCCGGTCTCGTACAGCAATTGTCCATATTCGTACAGACTATCAATCTCGTTCTGGCCAATACTGAACTTTTCAAAAGAAGCCAATCCCTGGCTGCCAATCTCATGAACACCTTCGATTTCACTCTTCTCTTTCAATGCAGCGGTCACCTCCTCGCTGAATATCGTGTCAAACTTAGCCGCGGCTTTCAACTTCTTCAGCTCCGCCTCGATCGCAGCAACCTCGGCCTGGCTCACACTTGTTCCATTCAATGCAGCCTTCTTCTCAATCAGTTTTGTTTGCGAAATAACCTCAGAAAGTCCGTTCTTCAGCTCCGTTTCCTCATACATCTTGCTCTTCATAAGATTCTCGATAAGTACAATCACAAGGTGCCGGTCAAGGTGCTCCAGCACATCTGAGCTGATGTCATATTTCTTAGCGAGCTCAGTTGCTTCCTTTAGGTCAACTATATTACTCGTCATTTCTCGAATTTCCCTTAAGAATGTCGCAATATGTTACGGCTAAAGGTAGTGAAGAGGCCTCCTTCGTTCAAAATTTCTTTTTTTTGTCATGTATTGATGTTGCTATGGGAACTAGCCCTAGGCCCAACTCCATTTGAAATAATCCTTTCATCGAAGTTCACCTTTTATATATACACCTGGTACACATATACTTGTCCCCTCTAGACCCTCGGTATGCTTCAGTTCCGTCGCCTGTACAGCGCTACGGCTAAGTCCTCGCTATCAAAGATCCCGTGGTACCATGGAGAGAAGGCCACCACTAAGGGTCGTCTGCCTGCCACCCGTGCATCTTCTTCGGACATGACTTTGCAATCGTCTTTCTCACAGAACCAAAACTATTATTTCCTGCCGAGAACTACTATAGGCAATAAGCTGCCGATATACACAGAAGTGCGAAACTCTGGTTCAAGATACCTCACTGTGATCCGCAAGATTCAAGGCAACCCCGCGCTATTCCGTCACGATCTCGCAAAAGCCCTTCAAATACCTATTGACGATATCAGTTTACGCCATTCAAAGATAATAATCAAAGGAAATCATGCCTCTCATCTTAACGATCTACTGTCTACAGTCTTCTAATATGTTACTAATTTAGCATTATGTATATATACAAACATATCATTAAAAGTAGACATCATGGTTGGCAAAGGTACATATATATGCCTCCACCTTCACTAATAAGAAAATTAGTACACATTAATCCTAGAGTCTCCGTGACTCTATTTCGTTTTTGGGGGTATTTTCGAGGCATTCCTTTATCAGCTGGTTCATCGGTCGCCATGTCCGTTCATAGAACCGCTAAATCACACTTGTAGCGCATCTGGCACCAATGTGCACAATTGCTGCACAACAACAGGATCCATCTGTACCGCCAACAAAGCACCTAGCATAGCATCATCTTTAGGTATCATTCCAAGAGGTAGCACCGGTACTAATGATCCTGACTCATGTGCAGAAATATCAGCAGTTTCACTGACAGCGCTTTTGGCTCCATTCTTGCCAAAAGCCTTGCTGCAAAGAGTCAGCAGAATAGACATCCCTCTCTGTGTGAGACGAGAGAATGGATTGGGCTCAAACGCAGGAATATTTCGCCTATTTCCTGCCATCCCACCAGAAGGTACAGGAGGAGGTGGTACCATTATGGCTCCAAGAGAAAGTGCAACCCTTAATATACATGCTGCAAACCCGTCCCGAGAATTGAGCCACATCTTGGCCATCTCATCGTTCTTAATCAAATTATCCGTTTGCCCTTCATCTTCCGTCTTATCTTCATCAACAATTCCAATGTCATATTCCGGCAGCATTCGCGCTAACATATCTGCGGCTAACCAACTTTGCTCAAGTAGGGCCCTTCTAGATTCAAACACTCTGGGAATAACACCAAGATCACTTCTAGGTAATGTAGAAATAGCCATCCCAAACATTCGTGTCAGATTATACAATTCTGGCTTCCCTAGAGGCTGAAATCTCGACCCCTTCAACATCTTTTCAAAGTAGAAATGGCACTGCCCGTCCTTCACTAAAAATTTGGTGAAGAAATCAATCGCAACTCCTAGATATCTGTGAACCCCAGGATTATAGGAAACAAAAAATAGGCCTTCGTTAAGACTTCCAGGAGTGGTCTCGATTTTATCTCCATCCTCTTTTGTCAAAGCCTGACAATCAAACGGATCGGGTTCAGGCGCAAACGTTAATGCCAGCGTCAATATAACACGAGCATCAAACTCTGATCTAACCATAGCGTAGTGTGCAATATTTGACAGTATTGTCACAACATCTTTCAGACAATCCAGTGAATTGGTATAGGAAAATAGTACAGGTCGAACAATGCGCATTACAGCATCGTCCTGCTTTTCCAGGTAAATGGCATCCCCAAGTTTTCGCTTCAAAGTTGCACGCCAGTACGAGTTCTCCAATAAACAATTAGCTAAGCGTAACATGAAATCAAACGTGTCACTATCAGCGCTCATCACCTGACTGTTAAGATTGTTGAACGACGCGTTACGAAGCACAAGCATCACAGTGAGTAATCGCAAAGAAGCAAGCTCTCGTTTCCATTCATCTGACATGACATCAGGCACTTCGGTAACAATATCAATATTCTCCCGGCTTTCGTCTAACAGAAAGGAATATGAAACTAGTCGTAGCCGCAATTCGTCGTAAGGCTCGTCACCCATGCAAAGTTTTGCCGGATTAAACTCATTTAGCCCTTTCGATTGTAGTGATATCAATTGGTCAAGTTGCATTGTGGCATAATCAACAAGAGCGTCTAACAGACCAGGGCAGGTCTGCAAAGGCAACGGTATATTTGGGTCTGAGGATAGAAGAATCAAGGTGTTAAGACTTTGTCTAACCTCTCCATCTATACCGCTTCTTAGACCCATTGTAATTGCATGAAGATTCACTTCGCCGAGCTCATGCAGCGTAGGAAAAGGAGGGTTTAGAAATTCTGATTCCGTACCAGCTGCTGCAAGGGAGCGTGGATCAACTCCTCCGAGTCCGTCAAAAAATCCCGTTTTCGGTATATAACAATCGCCGTAGTTTTTGTCCGTCCCATTGGCTGATTTCTCATCTGATATGACATCTGAGGAAGGGGTGCCTGCCGCAAGATTCCGCTCACCAGGTTCTGCAGATCCTTGAGTATTTTCAGCGCCTGTAGTTGAGGACGGAGTGGGTGCCCTTGAATTGGCCGGAGAATACGCATTCGCGGGACTATTGGCAGCAGTTTTCTGTCTCACTGAAGAGGGTCCAGAAAGCTGTGAGTTAGACCTTTGCTTTCTCTTCTTCTCATTAGGTGGAGGTACCGCATTTCTAGGTCCACCCATCCCTATGCCAGGAGCGATAGCAGCAATGGGTCTTGGCGTTTGAAGTCCATCTGAGACATCACCGCGACCAAAAGGTGTCGTGCTAGAAACAGCATCCGATAAATTACCACTAAGCCGTCTCGACTGAACTGAATCCGGCCTTGGAATAGGAGAATTTTGTGATAACTGCTGGGGAGTCTTCTGCTGAGACAGCCCCTGGAATTCAGCTCTAGCCAAGTTATTTAATTCTTTGTGTTCGACCCCTTTAGAACCCATAGGTGTAGCAGAGTTGGAACTATTTTGAACTTCAGAAAATCCAAAATTGTTCATTTGCTCAAGCATGTGGCTATCCTGCTGTTGTCGCATGCCGGTTTGCATCATATTTGAGGCACCTGGTGTAGCAGCAGGCGGGCTCAGAGCAGACGCACTCATTGGAGTCTGTGGTTGAGGAGCTATAGATGGCTGAAGTCCTCTCACTCTCTGCTGTTGCCCTTGAGTTGTTTGGGGCGGTGAGCTAGCAGATGATTGTCGTCTATGCTGCAATTCAGGTTGCATATTCTGGGTTTGTATTTGCCCACCGGGGTACTGCTGCTGCTGCTGCTGCTGCTGCTGCTGTCTCTGTTGCCTTAACATTGGTTGCTTCTGCATGTTACTGATCCAAGCGGTCTCGTAAGATTGAAGAAAGTTTTGATAAATGAGCATCACCTGGTCCACTATAAGAGGCTCACTAGTAGCATCATAACCAAGCTCTCTAACAACGGCAGGCCACATCCCTTTAGAAGTGACAACCCTGGAACCGCCAAGTTTCATAACCTGGAAATACAAAGAAACCAGAGGAAACTTGCGGTTGTTTAACATAGGCCAGGAAGTAATAGGAGTTCCACGCTTACGCATAAATTCGAAAAGACTTTTGATGAATTGCTCACCCGGAACAGCATTGGGCTGGCCGGTGGAAGTGACAGAGCCCGGTGTACCCGGAGGTTGTGCGCTCATTCTATTCATCTTAGTGCTAGCTTCCTGGTTCATATTAGCACGTGAACTAGAAGCATCTTGCTGATCCATAGCAGATGATCCTGGTGCTCTGACCCAGTCCATAGGGCTACTAGCGCTTTGAGAGTTTTGCATGTCGTTTGGAGAATATCCTTTTACGCGTTGGCCTATAGCCGCGTTGGAAACCGAAGCGGGGCCAACTTGAGGGTCAGTGGTCTGAAAAGAACCATTGGAGTCGCCAGAGGATCCGATAGCACCCCTTGGTAGTCCAGCGTTATTCATGATATTCGCACCAGGACTTCCTGCGGTTTGCTGCCCTAACGCTGCAAAGTGTGCCATATTCTCTTGAACGATTCGGTGCAGTTCTTGGGGCGTAGGCCTTGGTTTCCCATTCTTATCAGCTGCGATCTCCCCGGTTCTCACTTTTAGTTGAACTTGTTCAACTAAAAACTGTTGTTGTCTGGGAGTCAGCCGCGGGCGATTCTGGGGAACAGCCGACTGGCGCTGTTGCTGGCCGACGTTAGGTTTATTTTCAGAAGGGAGGGCCATTTGAGGCGAGAATCGTTGATTCGGAATTCTCTGCTGCATATTTTGTTGCATGATTTGCTGCATTTGCTGTGGTTGTGATGGGCCCTGCGGCGGAGAATACTTCGGGATTTGGTTCCGAGGGCGAGAACCTGTTGTGATAGAGGCATTGGACATTTGAGAAGGGGATGGAGCTGCCTGTATGTCTTTATATTGTTGAGAAGCTTGAAAAGCACCAGGTTGGATACCGGATTGATTAGGAATAGAGGCATAATCTCTAGTCCTGTTAGCTTGCAAATACTGTGGCTGTTGTTGCTGCTGTTGTTGCTGCTGCTGTTGAGCCATCTGGCGCATGGGTTGTTGCTCCTGTATGTATATCTGTTGAGACTGTTGTGCTGGTTGTCGCTGTCGCTGTTGTGCTAGTTGCTGCTGCTGCTGCTGCTGCTGTTGCTGTCGTTGCTGCGCGGGTTGTTGTTGCTGCTTTTGTTGCAGATGTTGTGTTTGTGGCTGTTGTGTTTGCTGAGTAATATGAGACGGAGAGGACGATGCACCAGGAGAAGCATGACCATATTGATTTTGCATACGTTGAGCGTACTGCAAATCTCGCTGGTAATTGTCTGAAGGTCTTACCGGCCTTGCAGGATTGTGTAGAGGAGATTGTGATACTTGGTGGCTTTGTGGACCTTGTGGACCTTGTGGACCTTGTGGACCTTGCGGAGCTTGATGAACCTGCTGACTTTGCGGAGCTTGTGGTGTTTGATATTGAGAGAAAACGGAACTGTCTGCGGATGACGTTCTCTGCCTTTTCGGATCGAGCAGCTGATTCGCAGGCATGGGAAAGAGGTCATGGGCGGGAGAGGCGATAGCAGGCGGAGAGGCACCAAAAGGCGTTTGGTGGTGTTGCTGTTGCGCCTGTTGATGTATGGTATTCTGTATTATAGGTCGCGCCTGTGCTTGATGTGGCTGCTGTTGCTGCGGCTGCGGCTGCGGTTGTTGTTGTCGTTGCTGCTGCGGCTGCGGCTGCGGCTGCTGTCGCTGTGGAACATTAGTAGTATCGAACGGATTAGGGATAGTATTTAAAGAGAAGTCGTCCTGTGAATCTGTGAAAGAAGAAGAAGGGAGTGAAGCGAAAGACTGGTTAGGGAGGTGAGGAGGGGGGTTCGAAGGAAATAATGAAGAATCCATCGAATTGTTTTGGATTCCAAAGATATCATTTTGAGGGATATCGATATCGTTTAGGCGCAAAGGATCGTCGCCTTGATCGCCTAGCCAGGGTTCCGACATCTAATACGCGGAAATAACCTCTAAGGGGCCTAAGGTTAGTAATATGTTTAGGCGAGTGCTGACAAGGTTGGAGCGGTGCGGAGTTGAGTGCGGTTTCGGGATGGGGGCTGGCGAGCGAGTGGAGGCAGGTTTTCAGGGTCAGGGCGTAGGGAAGCCGGAAAGATCGGGCAAGGCGACGACTGTATTAGAGCTAGTTGGTGCGGTCTGGTAGCGAAAGGGACCGGTCTGTCATGAGCATTGAAAAGATGAAGGGAGTAGCGAAACGCAATTAGGTACGAAAGCGGGAGCTAGATGTGCGGAGAGGTCGATCATCTAGAAGTTACTTTTCTGGGCAGCAAAGACGCCGGGGAAGCCGTTGCGGATAAACTCACAGGTATTATGAACTGAATTCTTAATATCGAATGACGCGATAGGAAAAAAAACGCTCACGTGACTGGAGGCAGTTGGAGTCGAGAGGAGAGGAGGGTTAACAGTCCAGGAGGAGAGGAGGCCGAAACCACCAGCGGAGGAGAGATGAAGTGCCTAGTAAGTGGATGAACCACGAAGAAGCCGTATTAATTTTCGGGCCGAAACAAGAGAACCTGGAATGATATTAAGAGCTGCGCCAAATAAAAACCAGTTAGAGAACAAAGGAGGGGGGCAACGCGGGTGTAAACAGCGAATGGCGAGGACAAGAGGGGCGGTGATGTATACTTACAGTTTGGAAAGAGATGCGGTAATGCGGGACTAAAAAAGCTAAAATCAGGAAGAAAACCACACTAGGGATAAATGACTGTGAATTAACTGTGTATTTTTCCGGGAAATTTGACAGAAAATGCCGAGTTTTTTGAGCTTAGATTAGAGTGGTGCCTTTTTGCTGCCGGATAGGCTATGTGGGTAGTAAAAGAGGGCAAGCAACAGGCCTAAAGGTCCCTAAACCCCAATTAGGACGGTGGGTACGGGTTTCCCGGGGCTTACGAGGAACCCGTGATCCTGTCATAAAGTTTTGCGAGCCATTTTAAGATTTAGCACTCTATTTTTTTTTGTTTTACGTAGTTTCCTTGTGGTTCCGCGAGCTGCCTGATTGGTGACGACATAGCGAACTAGTCTGCCTATTTCTGTGACGTTCGCCTGCTCGGGTGTGATACTTGCAAAGTGCTCCGCAGGTGGTGCTCGAGTTGGGTGTCTCTCTATGGCCGCTGCAGGTTCCGCTAGCGATCGCCCTTTGTGGCTGATGGCAGGAATGCGCCCGGGCGGCAGGACCTCAGGAAGAAGGGAAAATAAATGACTTAATTTGGCTTTTTTCCAAGAGTAAATTAATCAGCTGCGCATAGGCTTAGATTGCGATAGAGTTTGCGAGTGGTTGTTTCAGTCAAACCTAAAGGCTTTATGGAGGAGTTCTGGTTTACGACATACACACAACAAACACAAGCGCATGCATGCCGAGACGCGGGCGAAACAGAGAAAAGAAATATCTGCTAACGGCATGTGCAATTTCACGTGATGTGCGTATTGTGCGGAGCTGCATCTTTGCATCGGGTGTTGCAGAAGCTAAGGCTCATGTTGTCGATCTGTGAGGAATGGGATAATAGCAATGACCGATGGAACACCTGCACACCATAAAGACACTACACAATCGTTCAGCACATGCAGGCGCCTACAAAGGTGTGCCGCTACAAAAACTGCAGGAACTTTCCGCTTAGTGACTTTATTCACTTAATGACGACTACTTGGATTCGGAAAGGCAAAAAATGATACGTTTAATGCAGCGATAAAGCGGTAAGCGGGAATTCAATGAGAAAGGTTTTAGGCTTTAACTCTAATATTATTCTTTGCCTAAACTAGGAAACATTAAAGTGATTAATGCAACAGAGCCTGCCCCTTGCAAATTGAATCTGCAAACGATAATTTTTGGTCTGCTTGTGTTGCCGTATTTGTTCTATTTTGAAGCTGATTGTAGTACTGAATCCTACGCTAGTAGTGTCTATCCTATTTCTGTTAGCGACTACTGGCACAGCTGTTTGGTATCGGGCAACACTGAACTCTAATGTACAATAAGGTTAAGAGCTCTTATAAGGCCTAAACGCCGACAAACTTTCTCATGTCCGCCACCAAATGCTCTAAATACGTCAGCGATGTCGCGCAAATACATTATTGGTCCCAGAGACCACGAAATACCTGTTTTATCAAGGCAGCTGCTTTATAAACCTCGTGTGACGCCTAAAACACGCAGCAACTCTCAACACCTGCTTGGGGGTCTTGTTTGAACTTTAATGGTCTTAGAGTTTACTGTGCTACCGTTATCGTTACACCTTGGTCGACCTATTCGCTCTAAGATGCACACCAAGTGTGTAGTTCAACCTTTACAGTGCTTCTGCCGCGCAGTATGGACAAATACGCACTTTTCACAGATTCTCACGGACACATGTACCTGATTTTGCTGGTCGTTGGTAAACCCTCCTCTGTGCTTCTGTGAAACTCTAAATCGAATTCTAATTCCTTGCTATTCACGCAACACAATACACGCACCACCATACACCCCTATCCCTGACCGACAGAGACTTCTACCAAAGAGCAACTTCAAGTGGTCCAAAGTCGCGTCGCACGCGCTTTAAATGGCTACTCAGAACATCGAGCTTACACAGTCGACGAACGACCAGCTTCTGCCATCTGTAGCTACGCCTGCGTCCCTGATATGGTCGACGCGCGGTGATAGTCAATCTCTGCCTCCGCCCTTTAAGCTCCATCTCAAATCAGCCGAGTCCCCGCAGTCGTGGTCTGCCGGCCGCAGCAAAGACGCAGATCTCTGTCTGGGACCCCAGTATAAGTACAGTAGCGTCCATTTCGTCGTACATTATCAGCCTACACCTTCGCCTTCCTACTTGATCGAAGATCGCTCCACCAACGGCACATGGGTAAACGTCTCTAAGCTGCAGCCCCGTAGATTGCACCTGCTGGTCCATGGCGATGAAATATGCATCGCTCCTTCTTCGCACACCGACCAGATCCGTTTCATCTTCAACTGCCCGAACGCCACTCAGCCCTCTTCCATACTGCTTCCAGAGCTTCTAAACAAGTACCACATCACAGAAACAGTCGGCTCCGGTGCGTTCGCAAAAGTACTGAAAGCTGTTCATCGCCAGTCCGGAATAACCTACGCTGTCAAAGCTATACAAACAAAACTCCCTCTTGCTGCAAACGCTATAGAAAGAGAAATCAGCGTCCTTATGTCCCTCCATCATCCGAACATCGTCGCCCTCCACGAAACATACAAGCAGCCATCGCATACATACCTCATCTTGGACTACGTACCCAACGGCGACCTCATGGACCATATTCTGAACGCAGGTCCACTATCTGAGCGTGATTCCTCGTCTGTCCTTTCGCAGATCCTTGACGCGATCCATTACGTCCACTCGCGTGGCATCTCTCATCGCGACCTCAAACCGGAAAATATCCTTATCCAGTCCCTCAGCCCGATCAGAGTCAAGGTGTGCGATTTTGGATTGGCTAAGGCAAATGGGCCCAGCAGTCTTCTCAAAACGTTCTGCGGTACTTTTGCCTATTTAGCGCCAGAAATACTTCAAAGCCGCTCGGCTTCTCCGACATCGCCGCAGAAGGTTTATTCCAACGCGGTTGACATATGGAGCATAGGCTGCATAGCCTACGTCTCCCTGACTGCCTCTTTCCCCTTCAATGGTGTAACTCAGGACGAAATGCATCGCTCTATTGTTTCGGCCACTTTCCTTATGGCGCCCCTCAAGCAAGCCCGCACTTCTCAGAACGCAATTGACTTCCTATCGTTCCTTCTTCAGCCAAACCCTGAAAAACGGCCTACTGCACTCTCAGCAATGCAACACGTCTGGCTTTTAGGGAACAGCAGTGTCCTTTCAGAAATTGAGTCTTCTGATAATAATGCTTACCCCTTCTCGCTGCCGCCGGCCGGCAAAGCGCTTCCGACAAGCTCACTCACGGATACCGGGAAAGAAAATGTCGAACAAGTCTCTGAACTTGAGCCAGAATCTGACGCAGACAGCCCGCATGCAATTGAGCTGATAAGCCAAGAGTTCTCACAGCAGGCAGTTGGCAAACTTAAAGAGAAAGAGAAGCTATATTACATATCGGATAACAGCATCGGAGAGGAAAGCGACTCTGACCAGACCGTTAACGGCAATACCCTTATGAAAGCTGAGTCCCGCTGCGTATCAGAATCACAAGACCTTTTTGTGGCGTCGGGCAAGCTGCTGAACACGGACTGCTACGATATGGCTGGTCTGCGGGATGTAGATCATTTGGAGCCGCCTGTATATCCTCCAGACACAATACTGGTGCTTGAACCGCTTTCTGCAAGTGTTCCATGCGATAGCATCTACGTCCGTAAAGGCCAGAGAGTCACAGTCGGACGGTCGCCGGAAAATAACATATGTCTAAACGACAAATTCGTCTCCAACCTGCATTGCATACTAGCGCCAAAGCTACAGGCTAACGGCCAATGGAACGTTCGATTATACGACCGGTCGACGAACGGGTGTTTAGTCAACGAAACAAAGGTCGGACGCAACAACACAGTCGTTCTACGTGACGGGTACCGAGTTATATTATTCGTCACCAAAGACCGTTTCCTCGGGTTCACCGCGAAGTATCTAGAGTCGCAACAAGCGCAACCTCAGCTGGAGTCAATCCACACTCCGGTGAAACCGCCGACAGTAGAAAAGGAGAACATGGGGAAGTCTACGGAGAGGATCAAGCGGCACATAGAAATGTCGAGCGCTACTACACCGGTCAAAAAGATTCATTTATGAATATTCAGAACGATTTACGAACAATAATGTCAAATGCATCCAGCGACGTAGATTTCAGGGTTTGGGTTAAGTAATTGGCGGCGGCGGTTCGAAGAACCAACTTGACCACCACTTACACAACACCACCACGTACATAAACTTGACGATATAGAACCATGGAAGAGCTTGGAATTATGCCTGCGCCTGCAGGAGCTGGACCGGAAGATGTTTTTGGAAAGTACTCGAAAACTGAGAGTGTAAGCAACAAAGACACAGCGGATTTGTATCAGATTTTGAAAGAACTGCAACGTTCTCTGGAGTATCTAAACCTGCAAGAAGAATACATTAAAGATGAACAAAAGAACCTTAAAAGAGAGCTGATTAGGGCTCAGGAGGAGGTTAAAAGGATTCAGTCAGTTCCACTTGTCATTGGACAGTTCCTGGAGCCGATTGACCAACATACAGGTATTGTTGGGTCCACCACGGGCTCGAATTATGTTGTACGTATATTGTCTACGCTTGACCGAGAGCTGCTGAAGAATTCGGCATCTGTCGCCCTGCACAGACACTCTAATGCTTTGGTAGACATCTTGCCCCCGGAAGCCGATAGTTCTATTGCTATGTTGGGTGCTGACGAGAAACCCGATGTGACGTTCGCTGATATTGGTGGACTGGACATGCAAAAACAAGAAATCCGTGAAACTGTCGAGTTGCCACTTACGCATGCTGACCTATACAAACAAATCGGCATAGATCCGCCGAGAGGTGTGCTACTATACGGGCCGCCTGGCACGGGCAAAACGATGCTTGTTAAGGCAGTGGCGAACGCCACGACCGCATCGTTTATTCGTGTAATAGGATCTGAGTTCGTACAGAAGTATCTGGGAGAGGGTCCTCGTATGGTTCGAGATGTATTCAGACTTGCAAGAGAGAATTCACCGGCGATTATTTTCATTGACGAGATTGATGCGATCGCCACTAAGCGGTTCGATGCGCAAACTGGAGCAGATCGCGAGGTGCAAAGAATCTTGCTCGAGCTGCTGAATCAGATGGATGGGTTTGACCAGGCATCTAGCGTGAAAGTTATCATGGCCACAAACAGAGCTGACACTCTAGATCCGGCTCTTCTTCGACCTGGTCGACTTGATCGTAAGATCGAGTTCCCGTCGCTAAAAGACCGCAGAGAGAGACGTCTTATTTTCTCGACGATTGCCGCCAAGATGTCGCTAGCGCCCGACGTTGATCTCGACCTGCTGGTCAACAGGAATGAACCCTTGTCGGGGGCTACCATTGCATCGATAATGCAAGAGGCCGGACTGAGGGCGGTCAGAAAGAACAGATACGTCATTCTCAACTCTGATCTAGAGGAAGCATATAACTCTCAGGTTAAAATCACTAGCGACGTTGAGAAGTTTGAATTCTATAAATGATCTTCTCGCGCTCGTGTACCTTGGCGAGGACGCGATTATAGCCCTGGTTGACACGAAGAATCAAGGTGTGGGAGCGGAACTCAAGGGTGCATTAGAAACAACCCTTTGAAGCATCATGGACTCGCCTCGAACGCTAGCTTGCGAGAGGTTCTTGCGAAACTTAGGATTTTAAAGCTTGCATCTATGAATTGAAAACGCGAAAGCGGTAAGGGTCCTTGTAATTGAAGGTTAGTGAGCGCTTCTAAAACTGGTTACAGTTGTGGGGGCGGTTGACGCTAAAGCTTGTGAGCTGTGAGCTGTGAGCTTACCCAAAGTAAGCTGAGGGAAGCTTAAATATAAGCTTATATAATAACCCACCACAGCCTAAAACCGCCTCCTTGTTCGATTCAGTGAGTACATTAATTCTCCGCACGTACTTTGTTTTCTGTTCTTTTGTCCGGGAAAATAAATATCTAGTAACTTATAACAGCTAATTACTGAAATTAAAGACTCCTTACCGCCATTCTTTGTTTAAATGCATACCGGTTCATTGATAAGCAGCCTGTTATCGCTGGGCTTGGTCGCCGAAGGAGCCGTGCATAAGCTCCCGCTAAAAAAGATGCCTTCCAGCCAGCATCCTACTGCCGAGGAGGTTCGCATGCACATCTTCGAATTGGGCCAGAAGTACATTGGCTTGTACAACAATGCTGAGATGAACAGTCAGTTTCATGCCGACTCTCCGGCTGAATTGCCCCTCACAAACTACATGAACGCCCAATACTACACTGAGATCGGCCTCGGCACTCCCGAACAGACATTCAAGGTCATTCTCGACACCGGTTCATCTAACCTGTGGGTCCCTGGAAAGTCTTGCTCCTCACTCGCCTGTTATTTCCACCAGAAATACGACTCAGATGCTTCTGAGACCTACAAGAAGAACGGCTCCTCGTTCGAAATCAGGTACGGCTCTGGCAGCCTCACCGGATTCGTTTCCGAAGACACCCTTACTATGGGCGGTTTGACAATAGAAAACCAGTTGTTTGCTGAGGCAACTGAAGAGCCTGGTCTCACTTTTGCCTTTGGTAAGTTTGACGGTATCTTGGGTTTGGCTTACGACTCCATTGCCGTCAACCACATCCCGCCACCCGTCTATCAGGCGATTGACCAGGGTCTCCTTGACGAGCCTGTCTTCGCTTTTTCCCTTGGTGATGCCAACAAGGATGAGTCCAACGGCGGCGCGATCACTCTTGGCGGCATCGACAAATCTGCTTACTCTGGCGAGCTTACCTATCTTCCTGTGCGCAGAAAGGCCTACTGGGAGGTCGAGCTGCGCTCGCTCTCTTTTGGAAACGACACAATTGAGCTTAAGTCGACTGGTGCAGCTGTTGATACTGGCACTACGCTTATCGCTCTGCCCTCTGATCTCGCTGACATGCTCAACCAGCAGATCGGCGCTAAGAAGTCATGGAACGGCCAGTACACTGTCGAATGCACCACCCGCGACTCTCTGCCAGATATGACCTTCAACCTCGGAGGCACCGATTTCATAATCAGCCCGTACGATTACATCGTGGAACTGTCCGGTTCATGCATCTCTGCGTTTATGGGAATGGATTTCCCTGCACCTATTGGTCCTATGGCGATCTTGGGTGATGCGTTCTTGCGTCGGTGGTACTCTGTGTACGATCTCGGAAAGAACACTGTCGGACTTGCTGCTGCCAAATAAATTTTTTCGCGTGCATTTGACTCCCTTCCGTCGCTTTATAGCTATTTTGGAAATTGTAATATCTTAAGCTGTTCTATTCTCTCTACTGGTTTATAAATATATATATATATATACGTGTGTGCTTAGTGTACGTATGAACCCCAACCCTGACCGGCTTTGCGCCCCACCTAGTAACCTAAGGATGTCGAACACCTAGCCTCCGATCTAGTAACATGCGAGTATTGTCCTTTGCCTTATCAGTGCTGGCATTAGCGCAATGGGTGCTGTGCTTTGACGAAATAATAAGCTGGAATAAGCAGGACGAGCGGTATGCGTGCACGGGAATGTACTCTAAAAAGGACTGGGACGGTCCTGTGGACCCACATATCTCTGTACTCTTTCAGAAGACCTTCGGGGATACGCCACAGCTGGTCTCGCTGTTGATCTTCGAATGGCATGATGCTGACCTCATTGGGGCAGAAGACTATGGAAAGATCAAGAAATTTATATGCGATGAGTCTGCCGTCCAGAGAGACATGTGCAGCATCAGTCAGCTCGGACAGTACATCCTGAACGGCTCTGACATTGAAAGGACCTCTAACTCCTCTTCGATAAAATCTGTCTATACCACTACAATTGACACTACCGATAGCCATGCTATTACTTATTACGTAAAGCGTACAGGATACTACTGTGTTAACACCTACGCATACACAGCTACCGATTACCATGGCATCGTTTCTTTCCGCAACGCTTTTGGCAACCTGCCTGCCTCGCAGGTTCCCAAGCTGCCGTTCTACGGCGCCATGGCTATTTGCTATGCTGTCTTCCTTGCGCTCTGGGGTTTCTTGCTTTACCGATACAGAACGGACATCTTGCCCGTGCAAAATTACATTACCGCCATGGCCGGTTTCCTCACTGCCGAAATGATTATCATCTGGGGTTACTACGACTTTGTGAACATACACGGCTACAATTCTGGCTCTAAAGTATACGTTGTTATCCTTGGTGTGCTCAATTCCTTCCGTATATCGTTCTCATTTTTCCTGCTGCTTTTGGTGTGCCTCGGATACAGTGTGGTCAAACCATCACTTGGCCCCGTCATGACCAAGTGCCGCATTCTTGCAGTTCTTCATTTTATTTTCGGCGTTATATATTCCATCTCCTCTTACGTTGTCAACCCAGATGAAGCTGGCCCAATTGTGCTCTTCTTCATTGTACCGCACGCATTTACTATGGTCGTCTTTTACCTTTGGATCCTTTCGGCGTTGTCGGAGACCATCAATGACCTAGAGTCCCGAAAGCAAAAAGTCAAGGCTAATATGTATCGAAACGTTTGGAGGCTTTTTTTGGCCTCCATAATTGTCATTTTTGGCTTCTTTTTCATTAATTCGTTCATGATGGCTGAAGTATCCAGCGACGACTTTGTACCTACGGTATGGAAGACGCGATGGTTCTTGCTAGACGGCTGGCTCAATATTATATACTTTGTTGACTTTGTTATCATTTCTATCATCTGGAGACCCACGGAAAATAACAGACGTTTTGCTATGTCGGAAGAGGTTGCGCAGGACGACGATGGGTTTGACATGGCGTCGCTGGCGGGCTCAGACCTTGAGCTTGGTACAATGGAAGGCCCAGAGTCGCCGAGATTTTCAGTTGATTCTGCAGAACAAGTTTACGCTGCTGTTGGCAGGAATGAAGACGATGACTCCAACACTGATGACGAAATTGTGCCTCCACCGTACTCTCCTGCTCGCGACAGCACGCCAGCTGGGCCGAGCGCGGGAGGAGAGACTATGTTTGCAGTCGATGATGAGGATACCGACCAGGCCGAATCTTTTAGAGACTCCAAGAAAGATAATTGAAATCATTTTGGTTAGTTATTGACGCGATACCCAGTCTTCTGGCATGAGCGCCCTTCCTCTTCCCACGATAAAAACTCTACTTCCTCTACCTTAACACTACCCTCTGACGGCATTTATCATGAATACTCAACGGTTTATCGATCTCACGTACTATTTGATCCAGCAACACCCTGATGTAAGTATATTTCAGTGCTATTTAGAATTTATGTTTTTACGAACTAGCGTGTCTAACATACTAAGGCCCGCGTGACAATGAGCTACAGGCTCGATCGCAACAATAGGGGACTATTCAGAGTAAAGACATTTGACGACAAATCCGGCAGATGTCTTAAAATAAAACTTCGCAGATCTAATGAAGTATTCAGAATAATAAACTCGCTAGCAAAATTGACGTCTGTCCAAATGCTTGGTCACAACGTCGAGGACAGTGAATACCTAAGCAAATCTTCTCAGTCAAAAGCCATACCAATGGAAGTCGACGAACCACAAACAACTCCTGTCCCCGAGACATCATCACCCATCACCTCTAAGCCATCTACTTCTTCTAAATCAAAATCAAAAAAGAAAGGAAAGAAACGCTGAACTATTCTCTCTCGTTGACCCACGTTCTAATCGACGCTAGCTGGTGCTTACTACTAACCCATTACTGTCGCCCACTTCTACCACCACAACTAAACCCTCATTATGCTATATACGCCTGTGCATTAACACTGTTCGTAGCTTACTTATTCAATGAATTCTTAACCCGTTAGACCTGCTATAAACGATGTATTCATTCATTGTTAATTTCGAATTTACCCTAACCCGTGTTTACAGTATATATAGCTTGACCTATAATTACTATCGGTTGCGGCCATATCCAGCAGAAAACACCGTTCCCCGTCCGATCAACTGTAGTTAAGCTGCTGAGAGCCTGCTTAGTACTCTGGTGGGAGACCACAGTGGAATCGTAGGTGCTGCAATCTTTTTGCTAATTTACAGCAATAACTTACGTTTTATTTTTTAAAATTAGTGCTTTAGTGAATTATGTTTGAGTTAAAGTAGTGGTAGATAATAAAAAATTGACATACAATGCTTTACTGGCTGCGGATCATCGAGATGTTTACGCGAGCGATAGAATGCACTCTTTGTCGCGCCGAGAGCTTAGTCGGTCTTTGAATAGCATTATGGTTTTAAAGCACATGCTAATGTGTACAGTAGATATTTCGAAGCTGTAGATGTGGTTTTACAGCAAGCGTACACGACTTCGTCTTGAGATATCAAACGGAGCGACTCGATCACCGATCGCTCCGTTAGGATACACTTGCTGTTACGTAGATTATTCATGCTACTATACATAGCTTTGCCATTCTGTTGTCTATGCTCTATGATAGTGTGGTAGCTATTCACGCCTATGTGGAGCGGATCAAGCTACAGCACCGCAATGAGCCGAGACAGCGCGAGTAAATGCGTATAAACGTGTGTAGAGTTAGATTTAATGCATTCCTCGGCCGATTACGTTATAAATTGGTTCTACGTGTACATTTCTAAGCAATTTAACTATGTATAGTAGTGTCGACGAAATAGTTACAGTGTTAAGTGGGTTATTTGAGTATAAAAAATCACGGTTCTCGAGAACATTAAGGCATTTGTGGAAATTACATTACATTGTTCCAGAGCTGAATTTGGGACCAAATGCTGGATCTTCTACTAGTCATTGGCGTAGATCAAAGAACATTACTTTAACGTACGATTTCAAAAGTGCTACAATTGATACAATAAGTTTGGTATGTAGTTATTTAGCTTAATTCGTCTGTATCTATAAAGTATTAAGTCAGTTAGAGGCCTTTTGGTGGTTTAACAATGGCCTTTTGAAGAGAATACATGTGATGCATGATCTATTAAGAAATAAATAAACATAGCAGATATTATAGTTGTAGACCCCTAATAGGCTTGTATTATGGCAATTTGGCCGAGTTGGTCTAAGGCGTCAGGTTAAGGTCCTGATCTCTTCGGGGGCCTGGGTTCGAATCCCAGAGTTGTCACCATAATTTTTGTCAATTTCGGAGCCTTTTGTGTAATATTGCTTATAATTTTTTGATAATAAACCCATAATATCCATCTGAAGTACTTTTACTCATTTAAACAATCGCAATCCGACGTTTAGTGCCGTCATAAAGCGAAAACCCAATGCGATTGAGATCATGTTCGTTATCTGTGCGATACAACGTCGGGGCTGCAGTTTTTGGAGGTAATGAAGGCAATTTATTGAGTGTAAAAATCTCGTTTTGTATAATCGGAAGTATTGCCTGTGCGTATTCATAGGTATGAGGAGATACTGTAATAGGCAGTTCCACTGAAAGGGTATTTGAAGAAGCGATCCCTGTCTTGTAGCTGATTTTACAATGCAGCGAGTACTCAATCTTGTACAAATGCGCCTCAGTAGAGAAAGCATTTATATCCAACAAAGGGTACCCAGGTTTTGGCTTGGGGTGTATTTCATAATGGTCATTGCGGTAACTTGAGTAGGGGAACGAGAAAGAGATAGCCTTATGGTAGCCTGAATTGGTCAATGCACAAGAAGGATTAAATTCTTGCTTTCCTATATCACGCCTGCGAACATTGCTATCTTCAGAGAGCGGCGTGTGTGTTATTGTCTCTGAAACTGTTATTTGAACATGTGCTAGTTTGACCTTTGTCGATTTCGGGAAGGCGAGGTTAGGTATCACGTCAATGGACAAGGGCATAGCGTCGCCAGGGCCAAAAGCGGTTCTAGTGAGTTTGCATTCGAATGTGACAAGATGGTTTTTGTCTTTTGTGGACCGGACTAGCGGAGTGTTAAATTGGCCAAATATTGGCATGCTGTCGTAGGTCTGTATAGTGACCGGATGTGCGATAGACAGCGTCTTTTTCTCCTTTCCAGAGGGGCTGGGCTTGACGTTCACATACAACTGATAAAGGGTCGACAAAGTGTAAGTCTTACGTTCTATCAGAAGACTCTGTGGTAGAGTGAGTTCGACAGGGAGAGGGAAGACGAAGGGTATAGACAAAGCAAGAAGATTGCTGGACTTTGCGGTCGCGAGAAGACCCGAAAACACTGTCAGTGGTTTGCCAATCATGAATGTCATATCACGTTTGGTAAAGGAGCGTAATCCCGTAGTAGAGGAGTAGTTAGGCACTGTGTCTGTGCGGTATAGTGTGATGTTTACTTCGCCCACTGTTATGGGCAGCCCGTCTGAGCTTCTGATCTCAATAGAACCCTGTATACGAGGACATGTAGCTTTTATGCCAGGATAACCCTGAACGAGCTCCTTATTGGGCTCCGGAAAGACTCGCACGAGCAGCATCAGAGGTTGCGTGTACTGAGCGGATCGAATGTCTTCTTGCTTCAGTTACAAGAGGATCAAGAGTGGTGGTATATTTACCCTAACCCTGAGTACACAAGGTGGATCTTAGGTCTTGGGGCACCTTCGCGCTTTTACGACGGCACCATCTCGTCAGGACGCGGCCTTGAAACTGATAAACAGACCAGCGCTGACAGAAGATTGGCCGAGTACTTAGAGAAAAGCTAGGGTTATTGGAAACGCGAGATTGTAGTAGTGTGGTATCGAGATGCCGCACAGTAGTGAAGAGGACTTGTCTTTTTCTAGCACACCACGCCATGTCGGGAATGATTCCGTGCACTCGCCCTGGAATATCGTTTCGGGTATTGTCGAGAAGCTGAAAGGGTTGATGGTAAAGGAATATACTGGTGAGGAGGATCGCGGTACAAAATCTGTCGAGCGGCCCATGCACAGTGCGGGATCAACGAGAAGCGAGATGTTTCGCTCTGATGGCAAGATGCCTACTGGCGAGGAGCTGTTTGCCAAAGCGCATCTTTTAACGGACCGTGGACCGCGAAAACGCGATAATACGGACACAGTAGAACTAGAAGAGAACGCGTTTGCCGGTAATGCAGTGAAACAGCTGTTCACAGACCAACTACAGCTTCAGGCCACAAGGAAGAGCACGAGTACCAACACAAATAAATACGGCAGCTCGTTTACCTATCCTCGAACAAAAGACGAAAAAATAGCCAGCAGGAACGTCAGCGAACTGTCAGTGTACCTGCAAGGGCGGTACTCTGACCAGGCGCGGGGTACGCTGAGCAGTGTGCAATCGGTGCATGGATCAGAGACCCCAGAAGACAGCGTGTACAGTATCAGCAGCCTAGAGTACATCGAGGCGCATAAAAGGCAAGCACGCAGGCACCCGTTAACGGCGTACTCGTCTGTGCTTCGGTCTCGAAAAGCTATAGAGTCGCTTGGCGTGCCTAAAGGAAAGATTGTGAAGCCTCGCAAGGTGTCGTCTCACCGGACGGCATTCAGGAGCCGGCGAGTGGAGCCGATATCGAAGAATTTCAGCGATAAGGATAGCCTGGATTTGCTTCTACGCCAACTGGCGCAGAAGAAGGGGCTTACGACGTTCCCCAGGTATGATGAAATCGAGCGGAAAAGAAAAGAGCGCGAAGAGAAGATACAGGCGCTTCTGAGTGGTAAGAAAGCTGGAAAGAAGGCAATAGAGCTGACTGCCGAGCAGAAGGACGAAGTAGCGAAGACGATGGAGCACCCAGACCGCTCGCACGTGGTTGTGTACAGTTTCCGTATAGAAGTGACGATACGAGACCTTTCTACGCTTGGCGAGCACAACTGGTTGAATGACAATATTATTGATTTTTACCTTGCGCTCGTTACGGAGCGGTCAAGGACGAACGGGGACCTAAAGAAGAGTTTTTGTTTCAGCACACATTTCTATACTACTTTAGCCACTAAGGGCTATGCGGGAGTAGAGCGATGGGCGCGAAGGAAAAAAGTAGAGATCAAAGAGCAGGATTATGTATTTGTGCCGGTGAATCTTAACAACACGCATTGGTGTCTGTCAGTGATTAACCGCAACAAGAAGAGGTTTGAGTATTACGACTCGCTCGGTGGGGGAGCCGGTAAGGCATTTAGATTACTGCGAGAATACTTATCTGCGCAGACGGGTGAGACTGATCTGAGCGACTGGGATGACTACACGAGCAAGGATTCGCCGTTACAACAGAACGGTTACGATTGCGGAGTGTTCACGTGCAAGACGGCTGAACTACTTGCACGCGACGCACCGCTAGCTTACACGCAGAAAGACATGCCGGCGATTCGACAGCAGATGGCTTACGAGATCATACACCAGAAACTGCTGAACTAAAACGACAAGGGATCTAATGGAACGATGTTATGTTGAAGTAGGCACGAGTAAAAAAGCTGCCCACCGAGATGCCCACCCAATCACACCTACACCTAGGCGCTGAATGTCCCAACAGTGCACGTAACTTCGAGACAGCTGAAATTTTGCGGCCATGGCGGACGAGTTCGAAGAAGGTGAGGATGGCGCAGATTGGTCATTGCTAGAGGAGTTGCCGAAGCGCGGCGAGAAGGAGACGTTGAATGAGGAATCAGACGTACAGGAGACGAAGCTGGAGAGTTCACGGGCTGCTATGTACCGTGCATTAGCGAGCGATCGGATGCACTCTGCGAAGAACAGGGTAGAAGCCGACTGGATGGGCGAGTTACGTAAAGCGCGCGTTATTGCGGCGTCTGGCACTCATTTCCTGACAATGGGCTATCAGAACAGCAGCGGCATCTGGTTGGAGCCCGAGGAGGCTCTGTACCTGATCGAACGAGGCACGCTGATGTGTCGTGCGAACGGTGTTCCGTTGAGCCTAGAAGGTGCATATGCGGCTATGATTGGCGCATGTAGTATCGAGAAGTTTCAGGTGTATAGTAACCTGAAACGGAATGGCTATATTGTGCGGCGACCGCGGATCGGGCTGGGCGCGGCGGGGTTGGAGACCGGCGGTTGGCGATCGATCGCGCGCGGTTTGGCGAGAATGCTTGACAACGCGTGGGTAGTGATACGCAATGTTGTACGATGGATAAGAGTTATGAAGGGATGGGTTACGAAACAGATATGCGGGCGTGAGAGCAGCGCGGTCTCAGGTGGAACGCAGACAACGAAGGGAGTTTACCGGCGGCTGGCGGCGGTCAGGGTCGATAGCGGCGAGCGACGACCAGACACAGAAGCGCAGATCGATTATGAAGTGTGGAGGCCACAGGAGGGGTTCCGTAAGGGTAGCCCTGGCGACGCCGACTTCTATATTCGGGTACTGAACGCGGAGGCGGAGATCCCGACTCTGGAAGAGTTTGACGCGTGCATGATGAAGCACGACGAGCCGCTGGGGCGACGTATAAAGGATATACGAAGAGGCATTAAGAGCGTCATAGTGGCGGTTGTTGCGGAAGGTGTTATTTCGTATATGCGTGTGGCTGAAACGCGGATGCCTAGCGTATACTAGACGTTGAGGTAGTCAGCTGCGACATAGAGCTGGAGAGCGATCTCTGGGGGTATTTCGAATTCAGGGAGTTCAGCGTTTGGGTATTTTGAGTATTTGTAGTTGTACATGAGATAATCGCAGACCTTTTCGAGGAGTTCACCTGTCATGTTATCGAGGACGATCTTACGTGTGTCGGATTCGATGAAATTGTCCGAAAGCGATGCCTTGAGAGTGCCTGAGACGGACGCGGCCTCTGTTGAGACGATAAATTCAAAACCATCTGACGACACTAATGTCACGTGTTGTTGCATTGTAATCGGATGTTGGCTGAAATATACAGATATTTGCTGGTGGTTGGTTTGTTGTTGTCAAGCAGTGGAGGGAGTGGACTTGTATACACACAAAGCTTTGACTTGTGACTAGTTAGCGATTAGTGAGAATGGCGGATTATGAGCTGAATGTCGACCAATCAGAGAACGGCGATGCCGGACGGGGCGTGCTGCGATCATACGATGACGAAAATGATGAAAATAGCAATACAACGATGCCTGATGCGTACAGCCTACGGCCGAATGCGTTGAACATCCAAGGTTTAGACGATATGAGTACGGACGATCTGATCGAGTATACGAGACATTATGTGAAACCTACAGATGCGAAATCGCTTGTATTAGGGATCAGACCAAAGATTGAATGGGTCAATGACACATCGGCGAATCTGGTGTTCGAAGATGAAGTCACGGCTACACAAGCGCTACTGAATCTGACAGACGAGTCTGCTTACGCTAATGGACTCCCCGACAAGAGTATTCTACGCCGAGCGAAACCTCTACCGGAAGCGCTGCTGCAAAAACCCGCAGTGGATCTTATGGAGGACGCACCTAAAGACCGCATATCAGAGCTGTATATTAGAGAATGTCGGTCTACGGACCGCAAGGAGCGCAACGCTCGTGAAAAGAGCAAGTACTATCTGTTCTACGGCGACCCCATCGAACAACGTCGTCGCAAGATTGAAGAGCGCAGAAAACAGCGCAACAGATCGCGGTCGCCCACCGGATCTCGCGGTTCTGGATACAGAGAGCGTGACAACAAACCACTTTCGATCAAAGACGCCGCCCGCCGTTCACTCAGACACCGCATTGAACTCGACGGTGACGACTTGTTCCCTACATTGAAACCCTCAAACAAGTCGAACACTGACTTACGATCGCGTATCGGCAAGTGAAATATTTGCTGCTGATACGCCACCATTGCCTGCTTTTCCTTGCCTCTTCCATTAACCCAACCTGCGTCTAACCTTCGCGGCCATGCCCGCAGACGACAATATCGACATTCTCGTCGCAAAGTACCTTAGAAATAACCACAGCAGCGCTTTTAAAATATTTATTGATGAGTTAGGATTAGAAGAATCATATTTTAATGATGAAATTACCGCATCGGATTCCCTCGAGAGTATTGTGGCAGCAAAAAAGCGTTACGACAACGCTGCTGGTATAGACAGAAGCAACACCCGAACAGACTTCTCGGCATTCCAACACCTTCTAGGCTTTGGCACACCAATTTCTTCACGTACTTTTCTTGCCACCGCAGACGCTCAGATCGTCGCTCTCGCCACCGGCCTAGTGCAGGACATCCAGTCCTGTGTCCTTTCCACTGTCGCCAGGCAGCTGATCTGCCTAGATCTCCAGACGGTCCAGCCGCGAATCCTGCTAGGCGCCGACTCTGTTCTGAAGAAAGTCGGAATCGTCCTCGCGACTGCAGTTTTGCCTGACGGAAATATACTCGCAGGCACCGCAGATGGAACGTTGCTCCTGCTCTCGGGTTCTGGCCAGCTGCTACACTCGCAAAAACTACACGCGAAGTTTCTCTGTCATCTGAAAATTTACGCTACGGCTAACTGCGTCTATGTGGCGTCGGCTGGCGCAGACTCGTCCGTCGCAGTGTGTACCTATAGCAATCAGCAGCCGCAGCGGTCGCAGCCGCAGCTGCAGCCACTGCACGAGATCGCCGTCAAGGCCGAGTGTATCACCTTCGCATACTGCAGACCCGCATCCCACCCAGACCAGTCAAAGCTTTGTCTAATTGTGGGCATCAGATCAAGTATGCTGCTCAAAGTATACGCACTGTCTGAACAACCTCAGACAGACGCACTAGAACCAGCCGACGTCCTCGGCTACATACCGCTATCACACAACACTGACTACATAAAAAACAAGTTCGAGCCAAACCAAATGCACAACGACCCAATGACCCCGCTCGATATGCTCAGCATCGACAAAACGCTCGTGTGCGCCGTCGACTCCACTCCGCAGCTGCGGCTTATATGTGTTCAGAATATCGCATACACAGATCACTCGCAGATCGGCACCCAAGCAGCGCTTATGGACGTCACTACTGAGGTGCCGCAACACCAGCTAAGCAATCCCAAGCTCTGCTGTCTCGCGTCCCGTCCGGGTGTCTTTATAATCAACGGCGATTCGTCTGCTTTCGGTGTCGACCTCGAATCCGGGAAAATCCAAGCACATCTGCAAGAGCATACGCAGGTGAAGGCGCTCGCGCGATCGCCGTTGAACGACTCTCTCATAGTTGGGTGCAAGGACGGTACGGTAGCCAGATGGGCTGCACAAACATAACAGCACACAACGGAACTAAACGAAACTATCTTCGACGCAAAGACGGTTCTGCAGCAGAAGATTTAGGAGGCCACTGTCCGTTCGCTTTCCAGCCCGTCTCGAGTGATTTGATTACCATGAGTAGTGGCCGGGGCTTGTCCAAAGGTACACTGCCGGCAGTTACCCTGTTGTAGAGATGCAGAAGTTCGCTTTTCGTGTAGACTCGATGATCTAATACTATTTTTTGATCGTTATTTGTCCATTCTAGCCGTTTTTTGGTCCAGTGGTCTTCGCCGACCAGACACATAGCGCACGGTGGGTTAGGAAAGCGAGGTGTCAGTGTGGGAGAAATAACATCCCAGGTACCGTGACTGTCGCCAGCCCGCGAAGACCGAATGCATGCGGTTAAAGGGTCTTCTTAAATGTCGTAACAATTGCCATAAAACTCATATTAATGATGCATTAACATTGTTGTCGTTAGCAATATCCCTCGATACTACCCATTGCTCTAGCCGTTGTTTGCGCAGTCGCAGCTCTCCTTCGAATTTCCCCGGTGGATAGACGTTGACTTTCTCAACACAGTAGCTCATGCCGTCGTGAACTGTTCCCCAAGTTCTCGACCGTATACCGTTCCTGAAACAGCCCCTGTACCTTTCAAGCCGCGGCAGGATCCGTAGTACTATGCGCACATCACCGGCCGCTTCGCCGCTAGGCAGCGCTGGCGCATCTGCTGTGCCCTTCGCATCGTCGGCCTCCTCGTCAGAGTTACTTACTGAGCTCTCTGGCAACACCGCAGCTATAAAGCCCGCGTGTATTGCGGCTGCGACCGGGTCAGAATCGTCTGTGTAGATATCGGTGCCCCACACCTCTCGGCGAGCGAGCCGCGGGTTGCTATCGCCGTTCAGGTACTTGTGCGGGACGTGGATCTCCACAATGCTGTTCTCCTTGCCTTCGTACCGCGGGAGAAACACACTCGGCGTCACGCGCACGGTGTAGATCAGGATCCCTAGGCGAGACTGCTTCATGTTCTTCACGGCTTCAAACACGGCAGCGTTGTTCACACTGATCTTCAGTGGGATGGTCTCCGGGACGGCCTCCTCCGCGGGCAGGGTCGAGTCGTTCATGGACACGTCCTGTTCAAGCAGCTCTGTGCCGTCACCGGGGGTGCCATGCAACTGGCCATGCGGATGCAGTTGCTGCCGTGCAAGTGGCTGCGGCTGGTACGTAGGGCTGTGGCTACGATGACCATGCCAATGATGGTGGTGGTGATGGTGGTGATGGTGGTGTCGGTAATGCTCAGAGTCGTCGTGATGGTGGTGGCGATGGTGATGATGATGGTGATGATGATGATGGTGAGGTAGCTTCTTATTGTTGTCATCAACGTGTTTTTTGGCAACTCGAGCTACTGCTTCCTCTGCGCGCTCCGGCTCAGCCTCAACCTGCCGCCTTCTGTCGCTCGCAGAGGCATCATAGACCGAACCGGGCGTAGAACTCGCGGCGGGGACCGGGATGGCGCCGTCAGCGGCTGGTTGTACAACTTCGGAGATCTCCGAAGAAGATGCAGGCGTCTCTTCATCGTTGTGGCTCAGCAAGCTGGCGATGGATGCCATTGTTGTTCTTTTTCTTTCGCCCACTAGTACGCGTTTGCTATGCTGGTCAGCCAGGCAAGGCAGGGCCCAATGGGGCGGTTTGGGGTAACTGGGAGGCCCACCAAGGCCTGTGATTGGCCAAATTTTGAACAACTCCCCACGTTACCAATCAGTAGATACTACCATACCATCCCACACTCGCGCGCGCCTTTGAACATCGCAGTGGATCTGATCGCTGTCGCGATGAACTCTGTGAATCGTGTTGCACTCAGTTTCTGGATATTTGGCCTGCTAAATAATGTCCTCTATGTAATAATTCTATCTGCAGCATGGGATCTTGTCGGCAGTGAAGTACCCAAAGCTGTCGTGCTTCTCCCCGATATTGTGCCTGGGTTCCTGGTCAAGATCGCCGCGCCCTTTTTCATTCATAGAATCTCATACAATCACCGCTTATTTGCCATGGTAATGCTGTCGTGCCTGGGGATGTTCACTGTTGCGCGCAATCATCTGCTTGCCTTCAGAATCGCTGGGATCATATGCGCATCGGCGTCTTCTGGCCTAGGTGAACTCACTTTCCTCCAGCTGACCCACTTCTACCCAGACATCGCCGTCCATTACTTCAGCTCTGGCACTGGGATGGCCGGACTTGGCGGGGCGTTTCTCTATTTTCTGCTCACCTCACTTATGCGCCTGCAGGTTCAGACTGCTCTAGTGATATCCGCGTTCTTCCCCCTAGGCTTTCTCTTTGTCTACTTCGCACTCCTCCCAGACTCCAGCGCGTTCCCCGTGGATCAGCCGTATGAAAGAGTCGCGTCCCCCGCTATCACACACCCAGACTCAGTTGCACACACAATCAAGCGCCTCAAATCGCTCTTTCTCCCCTACATGTTGCCCCTCGCCTCCGTCTATATCGCAGAGTACACGCTCAATCAGGGCGTCTCGCCAACTTTGCTATTCCCCATAAAGTCTACGCCATTCACCGAGTACCGCGATATATACGTCGCATACTCTACGTTGTACCAGCTCGGAGTGTTCATTTCGCGCTCTTCTGCCTCGTTTGTCAGGATCAAGAATCTCCACCTGCTAGCCGTCCTGCAGGCGATGAACCTTGCGCTCGCCATCTGGCAGTCGATGTTCATGTTCCTGCCCTCCATCTACTGGACAATGCTTCTCATATTCTATGAAGGGCTCCTGGGCGGCGCAGCCTATGTCAACACCTTCCTTTCCGTACGCGAGTCCACGCACAACTCGCAGCGCGAGTTCGCAATGGGCGCCGTTGGCATTTCAGACTCCGCAGGAATAGTGTGTGCCGCCATTATATCGCTCTACCTTGAGCCTGCGCTCTGCGGCTACCAGGTAAGCACCGGTCGCAACTGGTGCCGTTCGAAATGACCGCCACTGCTGCTGTCGCTGCTGTCGCTGCCGCTGCTGCCACCGCCACCGCAGCCATCACGAGATCGCTCTCACAGCTGCACCTCCTCCTCTTCGTCCGAGGGCGTTTCGTCCTCCAGTGTCTCGATGCGCACCGTAAGGAACTCGTTCACATTCTCCTGAAGCGCTTCGACGCCCTCGAAAATAGATGTCGACACCGCCTCAAGTGTACGCTTCTCGTCGCCATTGACGTACGTCGCTATAATGGTCTTTGTCTCGTCCGCCATCCTTGTCGGTTTCCAGGTGGGATAATGGTGGCCAGCGGGACCTCCCAGACTTATTACACCCACCTCACCTTCACCCCCGGCGCACAATGGAAGTTCTGCGACGCCTGTTTTCGCCACCCTTCGTCGTCGCCGTAGTCACTGCAGTATCTAGCTACAACTTCTTCTCGCAGGAGATCCTCCAGCAGATGGAACGCGACCAGTTCCCGTTGCGACAGACCGGTAAACCGCCAGTCCTCACGCCGCGCGAAGATCAGTCACAATTGCCGCAGTCTCCGCCGCCTGCCGATCACGACGCCGATCAGTCTCCGAAATGACACCTAACGACACCCAAAAACCTCTGCACAACACTACGGCGACTTATACACACCGCATCCGTATTTGTTCGCAATATGATGCACACTTTTCTCGCCCACTAGACAGAGACCCTCTAGCCTCCCACCTAAACACCCACTCCCAACGTCCCCCCTTTCTCTCCACCTTCACCACCAGCAACTGCTTGTATACCTTCTACACTATGGCCAGCAGGCACGACGAGGCGCAGGCCGCCTCTCGCAGGCCCTTGAAGAAGGACAGTACATCCTCGTACTCGGCACGGTCTACTATGGACTCGTCCGTTTCTGCGTTCGACGCTTCCGCCAAGATCCTATCCTCTGACGCCGTCTCCGGCTCCAGCGCCGCCGCAGCCGCCTCTTCGGCCTCGGAGATCGCCGCTGCAGCCGCAGTCAAGCGCGTCTCCATCACAAACTCCAGCAGCTCTCCGACTCCGGCCTCGTTGCTTGGCCTGCCGCCTCAAACGCGCGGCCCAGTTCAGCGCAAACAGGTCAGATCTAGCGTGTACGGCGCCGATGCCCAAGAAAAGGTAGCAGCTGCTGCGACTGCCGCCGCTAAGACCGCACCGGCTGCTGCTGCTGCCGCCGGCGACCAGACTATGGCATACCGCAAGTCCTTGCCTACCTTCAAGCTCTCATCCGGCCGCGACGGCGACGCACCGTCTCGGAACTCCTCTGCGTCGACTCGATCCGTCTCTCCCGGAAATCCTTTGCCAAAACCGCAGCCTGCGCAGACGCCCGCCGCCAGTTTGCACTCGCAGAACACGCAGAATAACCAGCACAATGGCCAGCCACACTCCATATCGGCAAGAATGCCCTCCTTCCAGACGCTCCAGAAACAGGAAAAGTCCCGGAACACCCACTCAACCGAGGCCTCGATGGCCGCCGCCACAACAGCAGCAGCAGCTGCCATTCTCCCACGCCAAGGAAGTGGCGAACCTTCAAAGAAAAGCAGGTCTTCACTCTCAAAGCTTAGCAAGCAGGCAAAACTCTCAATTAAATCCTTATCCTTCTCGACCAACAAAAACAGATCTTCGCCTAGACTCTCGCGTTCTAGCTCTATCAAAAGCATCATATCCCCCGAAATCACGAGAACTACACTCACAAACCCTTCCATTAACAGATACCAGGACACAGACTCATCGGAGTCAGATGATGACGACACTAACACAAGTGTTGGCGATACATCTAGCACCAATCCTCTGACCTCAATAGACAACACCGGCGATCTTTCGTTGCCCAAATCCGCCTCAAGTATCAGCAGCTCCCGCAGTAGCCTTTCGCGGCCAGATGAATACAGGAAACAGGGCCCCAGGTTCATTGGCCACAGGAGCAGCAACTCCTCCTTGAACCGCTTCACCGCAGATATCAGCATACTTCCAGGTCAGGCCCCAGACCAGCTCTCTGTCTCTATTCCAGCGCCTACCTCTGCCAGACGTTCCTTGGACATTCCCTCGCCGCAGACTATCACCTCTTTGTCAGGAAAGGACAAGGAGAAAGAGAAGGAAAAAGATACTTTAATATCACATTTCAGAAGGTCCAAAAAGGACCCCCAGGCTATTCTCTCATCGCACAGCTCTAACTCACGCGTCTCGTCAGAAGTGGGTTCTATGTACTCTTTCAACCCCGCGCATTCAGGTATGCACAAGAATGGATCAATCTTGGATATGGTATCTTCGCCAGTTTCTGCCACGTCCCCATCGCTTCCCGACTCTTTCAAGCCCCTGCCGGCACAAGGCTCCGTCTCTGCCAACGACTCTACTGCTGTCTCCTCCTTGACGGACGAAATTTTTGCTGCGAAAGCAGTAGGTGCCAGTCAAGTCAATGCTACGCCGACTAAGGACAAGTTTTATATCGGCGCCGAAGATGCCTGGAGCATTTTCACTGCTAGAACTCTTCCCCTATTCAATGGCCCATTTGGCGGATCGAGGCTTCCTACACCAGTGGAAGATCTTAATGCCTTGCTGATCAGGGCTTTGCAGAAAGCACCTAGCACATCTACAGCCAAGGGCATCAAAGAAGCTAAAATGATACTCAAGAAAGTATACGATACATTTCACGTGGGGATTGCAAACGGCAGCGCGTTTCTGAACGGACTGGATCCGATAAAACTTTTTGAACTCGACGATCATAGTCTTGTGAAACGAATTGTGCAACTATGGTCACATTTTTTTAATCGCGTCTTGTCATTCTGGTTGGCTATATTCGAGCCGTTGCAGAACATGTTCTCTGGTTTTTACTCACTAGGCACTTCCCCGAATACCACATTGATAGAGATGTGGAGCAAATCGGCCGAGACATGGCTAGTATCTTCAGAGCCGCTAGATTTACAGAGACTAACGTTACTGTGGTTCAGAGATATCATGGTGATTCCATTCAGTGTGCGACTCGAATCAATATTGAGCAACGCGGGCCTTGAGCACGGAAAGACAATACAACTAGGCGATGGAAACTCCTCTATTTCAGTGAAAACAGCCCGAGGTCTATTGCATTTGGCTTGTTCAATCACAACTGCAAGGTCAGCCGACAGCAAGCAGCGCGTCATTGAAAATATAAACTCTGGACTGAGAGTACTGTTGCATAGGGACTACGATCTCTCGAACTTGAACTCAGCTACATTGGACCATTCTGCACAGCTAGCTTCATAAGCTAATGTATGCTTATTTAATTATGTTAGAGTCATTAAAAATCACTGTCAATGAGAGCTTGCAAATGAGAAGAATGCGTGATTGCGCCATTATTCACCAAAATGCACTCTATAAGGTTATTCAAGAGGGGTTTCAGGTCAGCTGCATGTTTCTGTGCTTGGAAGCGACTATCTTCTAATGCCGACTGAAATTTTTTAAGCGATAGAAATAGTTTGCGAGGAACTGGAATTGTGAGTACTCTATATGCTGTCAGCTGCAAAATAGCTTGTAAGCAGGACTCGACTGTGTAGTACAGAGCAGATCTCTCATTTATTTTCACCAAATTGTCGTTCATATATCCTTCAGATCCTTGCGAGAGCATTCCCCATTGATCATCTGCAGTATCAGACAGAAGCCTGTAAGAACACCTTGGTTCTAGAAATGCAGTAAACTGGGCTGGAACGTCACTAGATTCGAAGTTGGACGAAATAGATGTGAAATGAACATCGGCGTTTTCATATAACCAAGAGAGCATGGCTTGCCTGCCATTGACTTTCACGTCGATAACCCTGCACGAGTAAACAAACACGTCGGACGCCAGTAAAGAGGTCAATTTAGCACTGTGAACTGATATCTCTTTTGTGTGTAATGACTCGAGCATACAATTGGCAAACCGTTGAACTGCACCAATCACCTGCAACTCGGTACTTCTCAAAGAATTGGTCGTACCTCTTGATAACATGGCGTGCTTGTAGGAAAAATAGAGCATGTTGACCAAACACATAGGTATATTTGTGGTGAGCGCGAGATATCGGCAGGCAATCTCGCAAAGGGTAGGCAGGTATACCAATGAGACAGTCGAATCGCGAGATATGCTGAAATAGGCGACAAAAAGTGTGTTGAATATGAACCCCGTCAGTTGAGAGCATTCTCCAAGACTAAGCATATCGAGCTTTATAAGGCTTTCAGGAAGAAGCGTGAACACTTTGGCGCTGGTTCCCTGGCTGAGTGATGATTCTAACAAGGCATGAAAGTAGGATGCAACCATTTCTCTGTTTGAGCGTTGAGACAGGTCTTTGTTTGAATAGTTTCTGAGTCTGTAAAAGAATGATGCCTGATCTTTAGTGCTCGGCGTTAAATCAAGTAACTTGTCCATTACAGACGAGTCTAGCAATCCGCCAGCAGCACGTGCAACACTAAGAACCATATCGTGCACGGAATCATCGTACCTTGATATAGCAGCGCAATTTATCTCATTGGTTTCCTTTTTGACAAAACTGCGGGTCAAATTGATGGTCATGATCATGCTTGAAATATGTCTGTTGAGAAAGGCCTTAAATGTGCTGCTTTCTTTAGACATTTCCGCAAATCCCAGAGTGATTTTGAATACAAGGGTGCTTCTCAAAGAATTGAGCTCTTTAGAGCCAATAGCAAATAGGTTTTTGTTTTCCGAACCGGGTGACACTATCTGAGCAATAATGGTTGACCATCTAGAGTCAGTTCTAGCCTTAAATTCGAGCCACGCATTGATATACCCGCGCACATCTTCAAGAGAATAATAGGAGATGCAAGTATAGAAGTAAGAGTCAAAGAAACTCTCATCCCATTTGGTAATAACAGCGTCAATTGCTATGAATTTTTCCATCCATAACGACTCATATCGAATCTTGTGTGCGGAAAAAGCTATAGAATGCCAAAACCGTCTGTCATCTATATACGGGCTCAAAACTGTCTCGCTGTGTTTAACAGAATAAGCAACTAAACCAGCACAACTAGAAATGGCATCAACCACGAATACACGCAGTATGCCGTCATCTGCTAGCGCAGTCTCAATAAACCTACTGAGACACGCAACAAGACCTATGTTTTGAGTTGAAAGATCTTGCAGTCGTCCTTTGTGCCACTTTTCCAGGTCCCCAAGGATCATGTCGTGCGCAAACTTCTCGTCATCAAAGCTATCCTGCGTATAATCGACCAAGTTCAATTTCAAATCGAGGTCCATTGCAGCTACAGAGTCGCAGAATGCCGCGTAGACGCGAATAAAGTCCAGACATTGCCGAGATACCTTGGTCGATATCTGCTGCGACTGGTTCAGACAGAATCGTAGCAGCGTATCGTCAATAAGGGCTATGCCGTTCTCGGGAAATAAAACATCGAGGTTCTCAATAATTGTAGTCTTGTTCTTTAGACAGTCCAAGATAAGTTTGCTCAGTACGCGGACGTTGCGGTCGTGTGCAGGAAGCGCAACAGGAGTGTGAAGCTGCTGATAGTCAGAAATCAGAGAGTTAGCCATAAGATTGTACCAGGGGACAGTCTTTTGAATCTCTTTAGCATCAGTACTAAGTATTTTGGCGACACAGAGCCACGCCTTGATAGCAAAGGATCTGGCAATAGCATGAGCATCCGGGAAGACAATAACATCTCGTAGTTGTCCAACAGATGGCCTATATTTCGGCGGAGTAGACCAGAACAATGTCAGGAGTAGCGAGTAAGTATTACAGAGACATTCGACGTCCACTACCTCCATTTCGTTCGTCATCTTGTATAATCTTCCGTGCAGAGGCGTGATTAAACCTACGATGCTTGTCAACGTCCCGCGTTCTGTTATAGGATTCAGACGCAATATAGAAAGGGCTGCCAGTTTCAAGTACACGTGAAAGCACGTGTCGTCCGGCATTACTGTGCAGAGAGACTCAGCATTGCTTTTATCGTGAAATATGAATTCAGGCAAACGTCTTTTGGCCGTTTCCTCGACGTCCTCGAACCCGCGTGCGGCAAAGAACTTGTAAAGAGCCACGACGAGCGACTTATTCACAGGCCATTTCCAGATATTTAGCAAGTTCAGACACCGTCCAAGGTTCGCGCAGAGGTATCTGCTAAGTGTAGCGCTTTCGAATGTCTTGCTGGCCACGCCTATTATATGTTTCATAATGAAATCGACTAGCGTCCAGTTATTGAGCTCAGGTCGCGAGATAATCGCGTCGGAAGTACACGATGCTATAGAAGACACGACAAGCAAGGCTTTCCATGTAGAATCAAACATCTCAGCCGTAAGACTTTCTGTAGGCAGATTTATCATAGGCAAAGCTGCATTGAAATGATCCCAGAACGGTAGACAGCCTGACACTAGCTCACAGAGCTGGTCGCACACGTTTATAATTACAAGCCAGCTCTCAAAAGCTAGTGAAGCGTGAAATGGCAAAGGTAAGTTCAGTTTCTTGGACTGTTTAAACTCCTTAGCGAGCAAATCCACAGATGTCGTCGTCAGAGTCTCAAGAAGAGTGTTTAAGTTGCGATCAATCATCGCTAGCACTGTTTCCTGCTCGTATCGCAAATATACCACTAAAAACCACAGTAAACACACTGAAAGCTGAAAGCATATGAACAATACAGTGTCATCCAAGTCAGTCTTATGGTCAGATTCCTTGTATGTTTGCAGAAACTCATTCAGTAAGACGCTCAACTCGTCCACGCTTTGAATAAACTCTTCAAGGCCGTTTCGGTTCTCTAAGTCAATACGCAGAAGACCTGAAGCAATTTCAACGGAATAAGAAACCGATGCTTCGCAGGTATGCTGGGGAAGTTCTGCCAGATGGTCCAGTCTTCTTTCCAGCTGCGAAGCTATCTCGTCGCATTTGCGGCTCAATGACATGTAGCCAACATTGTAGCGTCCTTGTTCGAAAACGCCATCATGTGCCGCTACAGATAACGGACCGTAAGCATCCTTGTTAAGAAGGAAATCTCTAATACTGGAACTGCTTAACAGCCCGTCCAGGCTTAATAAGGGACATTTATCAAGCGGCTGCTGACCAAAATTCTCCGTGTCGCTGTACTTTCCTTTGAAGAAGATATGCGCATTGTATGAACTCTCTGTATTGTATTCAGTGCTTGCATGTTTGTGCGTCTGCTGTGACTGTTTCAGGAATGCATGCTGTTTTCGTTTAGTGACAGGCTCCTGAGACGGCGCGTTGTTCTCGTAGTGTCTAGGAATGTCTTGAGAAGAAACAGGAGTGCTAGTAAGTGGTGCATACACGGTATGCTTCGGTGCAACGGCTGCAGGTCTCGCCGCAGTCGATGCAGTCTGCGTGAGATTGTGCACAATAGGTTTAGCGGGAGGACCATACCGATGGATCTTGTAAGCATAATCGCCGGCGAGTTCCTCGAGGTCTGCAGGGAACATCTCGTCATGAATGATCAGACGTTGCGTCAGGTAGACGCCTTTCGATCGTTTAGGCTTCTGTTTAGGTTTCTGCTTCTCTTTAGTCTTGAGTTTAGTTGGTTTGTCGCGAGGGTCGGAAACGTAGGCATATGTGTACAGTGGAATGCCAGTCGGTGCTGTTTTAGAGCCCAGTCTCCGCCGAGTTCCAGTGCTGAGAGCCTTTGCAACCTGGAGCGCCTCTGAAGGTGCATCACTGTCGATAGGCCGATGCAGTTCAGTCTCATCGTCCGAAAGCAAAATCAGCGACTGCGAGTTCGGAAGGTACAGATCAGTCATTCCTGAGTCTCTGGCAGTTCTGTCTGCAATTTTCAGGAAAGCGGGCAGCTCTTTTCTCGGTCTGCTGCTCACTTGACGGAGCGCACCCACAATTGACAGTCTTGGGCTTTTTCTTCTTTCTCTGTGTACGCTACTTGCATGCGAGATGCGAGATTTAGCACTATGCGACACCGTGTTTGGCTCAGACCTGCCAGTCAAAGGCTTGCGAGAGCGTGAATGGTGAGCAACTTTCCTGTGTGGGCGAGACCGAGTGCGTCGAACGCGTTTTGTGGCAGCTCGTGGCTGCAACATGTAGTCTATCGAGTCTTTCTCATAGACCTCGCCGTCGCTGACATCGCTAATTGGCGGTGTTAGTATGTGGTTAGAGACAGGAGGCTCTTGACCTTCTTTTCCAGACTCAGCACTCTCGTCTGACGAGTTGTGGGCTTGCGCTGCCGTAGAGATCGGAGAAGAGGCCTCGTCGTGCGGCCCAAACCCGTGCAGAATCGTCTCGGGTTGGTCGCCGTTGGTGTGTCTGTCGCGTCTATGGTGTAATTGCACAGGTTTAGGTCGTGCTGTGTGTTTGTTGGTGGTAGATTTCTTGCTAGACTTTTTGAGCTTGTCGAGCGTTAGGAAAGAGGGCGGTAAGATACCTTTGAGTTTGCGGCGATACCGCGCAAGTTCCTTCAGTCGCTCTGTCTCCTCGTCGCTGTCGTGGTCTGAGGCCTCGGGGATCTCGGTAAGCATGGATTGTGAATGTTGTGATTGCTGTAGTGGTTGTGACTGCGAGTGGTGTGAGTTTTGCGAGTCCTGGGACGGCCCAGACTGCGATTCCGGATCGTCTTCGACAATAATGCGCCATGTCTTTCGGTGTCGTTTTTTGGACAAACTGGCACGTTGTTGGCTGACTTGTTCAGGCGCCGTGGGCCTGCGGTGTAGTCGTTTAGCGTGTTTGTTATGAACGGGCGGAGGCGAGGATGGATCATTTTGAGACAGAGGACGCTGAGTTTCGCTTTTTTCCGGGTCGTCCGGGTCGCGTGCTGCTTCGACCAATACGGACCGTGGCAGGCGCACTGGTTTAATCCCTCTAAGTCGGCATTGCGCCTCGTACAGTCGCTGTTCGTACTGGTATGGATTGATTTGCATTGCTGTGCGCGGTCTGAGACTTCTACGGGCCTGTTGTGGAGATGGCCGTGGTTTTTCAGGCTGCTGCAGCTGAACTGAGTCAACAGGCTCATCTTGCGGTAGAACGCGGCTCGTTAAATGAGGAAAATCGCTGAAACCTACAGACCGCCGTCTATGTGTGTGAATATGGTGATTGTCAGGTGACCAGAAGATCTCAGAACCTTCTTCAGAGTCCGAGACATGCGGTAGAAGCGCCTCAAAGGACTCGTCTTCCGTGTCTGTGATATAACCGTATTCTAGCGGCATAGAAGGACCATTGATCGTCTATAGTAGTGATCTAACCAGGTGCAGGTAGAAAGCGTGAAGCGCGTTGCTAGGTCGAGGTTGATACGCGTCGCTTGCGTGCACTATAGTCACAGCGTGAAGGCCGGCCGGGTAAATATGTAGTATTTTCGCATACTGTAGGGTGTTGTCGCGGTAAGACTCGCAGTTCCAAACACATATAAACTGGTTAAAACCGTGGACAGCAATTAAACCCGCATAAAGGGTCCCGAAAAGCGACCTGTTTGGAGTATTTTGGAATCTGTCGATCGGCGGCCTGTTTCGGCAATTAGCTGAGAAAATCGTGGGGTGATTCAGCTCTGCCTGGCAACCACGGAATTAGTCGGGGAAAACGGTTGTTTCATTGACCAACAGACCCCAGGGAGTATTGCTATAGCCGGAAAAGATATGTTTGCATTTATATTTTTACTGAAACAGAAATTATTGTTGTGTACGTGAGGTGGTGCTGTAATCAGCAGATAGACAGAGGCCGAGCTGTCGAAGGTGCGGAAAACAGAGTTCAATCGAGACGTTTGATAAGGTTTTGATATACTGATAATTTGTTATGATTGGATGAAAATACTGGGGAAACGGCTAATAGAGTTTTAAAATGTTTGAGTACGGTAATGTTCGGAGCAGGTTTTGTCAGCTTAATATATAAGCTAAAGACCAGGACGGGATTGCGTTTTTTTTTGCTCATTTAACTGAGAAGAAAACAAGCTATTAGAAGCGAAACAATCAACACTGAAATTTGACGTTTTTCGACTGAACTTAACGATATGGTTCTGTCGACAATAAGTACTAGGACTGCTGCAGTATCTCTTTTCACTATTGCCAGCGGTGTTTATGCATATGCTGCAATCAGACGTACTATCGGTCTTCAAAAATATGGAGTTCCATTGTCTGTTGTTAGTTCTCATAACAGTACAGTAGGAACTGAGTTTGCTACGTCTGAGTCGATTGTGCAGATGCTGTCTGAGTCGCAGAAACCTCTGTAAGAAAAACTTCAATTTTTAACGAATGTGCATAGCATAGCTGTTCTAATGGAGATAACGAATATGGAATAAATACAATATAAATATATTTACAATGTATAAAATGTCATAATGTAAAATTGTAAATTAGATAGTCGAGCGGAAAAATGAAGACAAACCGTTAGAAAATTCTATCAGCGAAGCTAAACGATTGCCTTCTTTAGTCAATTTCGTTTCAATTTCTTTTATTTGCTTTAAAAGAGTCTCATTCTCCGACAAGACTATTGTATCTCCATGTGTCCGCGTAAAAACTCTTAAAATCGCTTGAACAATATCAAAATCCTTCTTTTCGTTTAGTCTCAGGTTTAACACTTGCAACAATCTCGAAAAGTCATCAAATGGTTCATGCCCATTCATCGCTTGAATCTCTAAATCGATCATCGACGGAGATAGGCTTTTGCAATATTGGAAAAATGTCTCTCCATTACCTTCTGTTGTGCTTTTCTCAACAGCGTCCATGAACGCATTAGACGAACTAAGGTCCATCTTTTGCAGTCTAGAAACAACTGCATTATTATTGTTTTTGTTTTCAGTTTGCTCAGTATCGATGCTGTCGTTCTTTCCGCCGTTCATTAAGAAGAACGGAACCTTCATTGGCTCTTTGGCAGCTTCTTTCGCCTTGTTCCTCTTCTTGATAGTATCTATGTGATTCAATGTGCGTATAAAGCTCCGCGGCAGCGATGTGAACGACACAAGCTCATTATCGAGCTGTTCTGGCGAGATATAGAGTTCCACGCCGCTTGCTTTCTTGTCATCTTCCTCAAAAACAGAGCCAAATGCACCATCGAGAAGACCCCCGCCCGCGCCCGTCTCTACAGGCATCTCAATAAGCAATATATCGTCCTCGGACACTTCTCTGATAGGTACCTGCTGGAAGAAAGCCTTGTTAGACCACATGCTAAGTCCCGTGTTGCCGACATGCGCAGTGACAAGCCATTGGCCATCTCCGCTGAATCTGACAGCTCGTGCAACGCTAGGTACCCTGAACGCATCAATGCAGAAACCCGTAGGAATGTCCCATGTCCTGATAGTACCGTCGAGTGCTGTACTAACGATCCAACGCGAATCGGGCGAGATGTCAAACGATGTAATACGGTTAGTATGTCCGTCAAGCTGGCGTACTACCTTCACTGTCGTGATATCGATGACAACAAGCGCTAGGTCAAGCGAAACGACAAGTAGCTCAGACGACAGTTGCAATTTCAACCCCGTAGCGGCTGACGGCAGTTTTAGTGACCCCGTTAGCGTTCCTTTCATGAAATCAAAAATGTTCACGGTGCCGTCTAGATGGCAGCTCACCAGCACACGATTCAATGCGTCTATACACAGACCTGTGACAGCAGATGTGCTTTTGACGTACTTTCTGCGCAGAATACCGCTCTGCATATTAAAAACAGATACGGGCCCTCCAGAACTGCCAACTACACCGAAATTGCCACATGGACTAATCGCAACAGCAGAAACAGGACGCCCATCTAACGTATTAAAATCCCATCGTCCAATACGCAAGCTCGCTGTGCTCCATGTGTGTGCGATTTTCGAGTCTTTGTGAGCAGTGAGCACATTTTCCCATTCATCTTCACGCGTCGACGCATGTGCAATTGCGATAATTTCCGGTAGTTTCGGTTTCAGGTCATTCGTAAAGCCTGCTGTTCTATTTTTCGATACTTTAGGCGCTCGCTGCGAAATCTCGCGATTCTGCGATGCCTTTCTGAGCGATAACGACCAGAACGTACCGTCTTGTGATGCTGAGAGTACCTTGTGGCCTTGCGAGTCTGAGAATTCAATAGTAGACACAGGCAGTCCCGGTCCGCCGCGTTCGCGCAAGATCCGTGGTGGCTCATAGATAGGTGTCTCGGAGGCTTCGACCACCGGATCAAAGACGTATTCTTTTAGACGGTTGTCTGCTCCAGAGGTGGCAAAAATTGCCTGACCTTCAAAGAAATGTACACGAGAGACACCACCGTTGTTCTTGTCATGACAGTCGCGCAATCTGTGCACAATAGTTTGCGTATCGAGATTGTAGAAGTAGATATCGCCAGTTGTAAGGCCAGCTGCTAACAGGGCATTACCGTCAGTACGGAACGATAGTGAGCTCACAGGTGCTGCCGCGTGGAATGTCATATAAATGCGATTCTTCCGAAGATTGTATATGACAATATCACCGTTTGCCTGTCCGACAGCCATTGTGTCTAGAGCAGGAGCTGCAGCTGTCGCAGTTATTGCAGCAGTAAACTGATCAGAAGCGAACAACAGCCGATTCGTACGAATATTAAACAATAGTACCTTGTTCTGAGTAGCAACAACAATCTTGTTTAGGTATGTTGGTAGGTGTATAATGCTCGTTATGTAATCGTCCGTGTCCGGCAGATATAAATGTGTCAAAAATGAAGGTGGTGTGTCCGGTAAAGACTCATCGTACTGGTACACATAGACGTTGAGCCTTGTCGCGACACAGATGTAGCCGGCAAACACCTCAATACGAAGTAATGCACCTTCATTAGAAGCGATTTTGTCAACCTGTTGGCTGAACAGCTGTCTGCCACGGAAATAGGCACCAAACCCGTAACTCCATACTACATAAGTATACTGCCGATGCTGCCACAACGCTGTGATCTGGTGCGGCGTCTGCTCAGACACAAACAACACGCGTAATGTCGATGCATCATAAATAACAAAGTTCCTTCCAACACTTGTTGTAACAATAAACTGTTTTCCTAAAGCTGACACTGAGAAGGGCGTTTGGTCCGTCACATGACCTACAGTCAAAAATGGTCGATATATCTTCGACGGTGTTGCCTCTTTTGGTGCACCTTTCGATGAAGCAAGCGAGTATCGACGTCTTTTTAACTCACTAGCTACGTCTGTCATTTTTTATCTGAATCTTTCTGGATCCCGGCCGTTTCTGCTTCTTTTAGCGGTCTCGAAAAGCAATAAAAATTTGGGACTTGTAGAAGAAAAGAAATATCGAGCCGCTTTGCTGTTTCGGGAAAGTTACCCTGCTATACTCCCGCTAACAAACTACTTCACACAGATATACATATGGACAATACATATATATATATATTTATAGTTTTAAACATATATACGTATCTATTCATATATAATTTAACCGATGAACACTGATCAGAAACACACAGACTCTGTCGAAGACGCTTTTCAGCCGCCAAAAACTGCTACGCGAGATGACAGCCCGCTCATCAGCCCTTTGGCAAACAGGTCGTCTCTTGCCAGCCTTAACACCGCTTCTCCGCTCAGCCTTTCTAGGACAAATTCTGGCGAATCAAGCAGCAGTAGAATTGCTTTGCCAAAAATAGGCACTATTGGCGTCTGTGCAATGGATAGTAAGGCTAGAAGTAAACCTTGCAGACACATTCTTAGTCGTCTAGTATCGGCCGGCGAATTCGACACCGTTATCTTCGGCGATAAAGTCATTCTTGACGAGGATATAGAGAATTGGCCTACCTGCGATTTCTTGATTTGTTTCTTTTCTAATGGGTTTCCTCTTGACAAGGCTATCGCCTACGTTGAACTTCGTAAACCGTTCCTCATAAACGATCTCGTTTCCCAGAAAATCCTCTGGGACCGCAGACTTGTACTCTATGTGCTCGACTCCGTCAAGGTCCCCACGCCTAAACGACTTGAAATATCAAGAGACGGCGGTCCGCGCGCAGACGGCGCCCTAAAGACTGTCCTCAGCGACAAAGGAATCCATCTCAATTATGTCTCAGAACCCGAATGGAGTATGCCCGACGAAGACACACTCCAAGTCGAAGGAAAGATTCTAAAGAAACCGTTCGTCGAAAAACCTGTCGACGGCGAAGACCACAACATATACATATACTACCCGCAGTCTGCTGGCGGTGGCGGACGCAAACTATTCAGAAAAGTGGGCAATAAGTCATCTGACTTCGACCCTAGTCTGTCCCGCGTTCGTGCCGGCGGCAGCTACATATACGAAGAGTTCATGGACACTGATAATGCCGAAGATGTCAAGGCTTACACTGTGGGACCTAACTTTTGTCATGCTGAAACTAGAAAGTCTCCCGTCGTTGACGGTGTAGTCAAACGTAACACTTTTGGCAAGGAAGTCCGTTTCGTCACTAAACTTACAGAAGAAGAGTTTATTATGGCACGCAATGTGTCAAGCGCATTCAAGCAAACTATTTGCGGGTTTGATTTGCTGCGTGTCAGAGGAAAGTCTTATGTTATTGATGTTAATGGCTTTTCATTCGTTAAAGATAATGATTATTATTATGAGTCTTGTTCACGCATCTTGAGAGAAATGTTCGTCGATTACATGATAAAGAGCAGAAAGATTCCTAAATTAATGTCCTCGCCTTCGAAGAGCGACCCTAAGGGCCACAGATGGACACTCAAGGGATTCATCAGTGTGATCCGCCATGCTGACCGCACCCCTAAACAAAAGATCAAATTCTCCTTTAAAAGCCCCATTTTTGTCGACTTGCTTATGGGTCACAAGGAGGAGGTAATCATGCGCGAACCTTTTCATTTGAGAAAAGTCCTCGAGACAACGCGAAAGGCACTAGAACTGAATGCCGAGGATCCTAACAAGCTTAAGTTGCTGGCATACACTCTAGAGAAAAAGCTAAATCTGGCTGGAACCAAAGTACAGATCAAACCGGTGATAAACGCTGAAGGCGTAGTTGAAAAGATTCAGTTTAACCTGAAATGGGGTGGCGAACCCACTCACTCTGCACGCTACCAGGCGCAAGATCTTGGTGACCAAACTAGAAAAGATGTGTTTCTTTTGAACCGTTCAATTCTAGACAAAGTCAGCATTTTCACAAGCTCAGAGAGGCGTGTTATCACCTCTGCGGAGATATGGGGCGCGGCTTTTATGGATGTAGAGTCTCTTCCTCCTGGGTTTTTGCAAGTACGTAAAGATCTTCTCGATGATAGCAATGCCGCAAAGGATCTCATGGACAAAGTTAAGAAGAAACTCAAACCACTACTCAGGAAAGGAGTAGAACCCCCTCCAAATTTTACGTGGCCAGAGGAAATGCCAGAACCGAGTGTTGTAATGCAGCGTGTTGTTGATCTTATGAATTTCCACAAGAAAGTGATGGAGAAAAGCTATGAAACTACGGATGTCAATAGTTTTCAGCAAAGGTGGTGCTGTGCTGAAGACCCCGTATTGTTCAGAGAACGATGGGATAAGCTATTCGACGAATTTTCTACTGTCGAGAAATCTGATCCGTCCAAAATCAGCGAACTCTACGACACCATGAAGTTTGATGCCTTGCATAATAGAGCTTTCCTGGAGAATATCTTTATGCCTGATCCATCTATTGTATTTGAGACTGATTCAAGCGAATTCAGTCTTAATATACCTACAGTCAATACTGTTTCGTCTATTTCGTCATCCTCTGTTTCATTATCTAATAACTCGCATACTGCTGTCAATACAAGCTCTACGGGTTCTTCTTCTGCGTCTCAATTCACTCAAAGATCGGCACCTGCCTCATCTAATAATACGTCTATTCTGTTCAATGATCCTAGACTCGCTCGTCTTAGAGAGCTATACAGACTGGTGAAAGTATTGTTTGACTTTATTTGCCCGCAAGAGTACGGAATCGAAGACAACGAGAAGTTAGATATTGGTTTGCTCACTAGCATGCCTCTTATGAGCCGAATCATTGAGGATTTGGAACGTCTAGTTAACGCTGAAGAGGGCGAATGCGTTGCATATTTCACAAAAGAGTCTCATATATACACATTGCTAAATATTATCTTTGAGTCTCACGTTCCTACCAAAACTGCTAGGAACGCACTGCCGGAGCTTGACTACTTGACCCAAATCTGCTTCGAACTTTACGAAAGTACATTGAATGAAGGCAAAGAGAAGAAATATGCAGTGAGAATCAGCTTGTCCCCAGGATGCCACTCTTCAGACCCGCTGGATCTCCAACTTGATTCTAAACACACCATCTCTTGCATCCCTAGAAGAGCTCTTACAAGTTATTTGGACATGGATACAATCTTGGAGAAAGTCTACAACAAGTTTTCAAGAGTAAACCTTCCAAAACGCTTCATTCCCGTGAACATAACGTCCGATAACTCGAATTCTCAATCGGCTTAAACATACACGTATTTACATGTGTATATCTATATATATGTAATCACATTAATCTAAATCGTACTAATATATCTCTATGCAGAAGCAGAAGCAACCGCAGCGGCCTGGAAATCGTCGTGGCTGATACTAACATCAACAGATTTCAGTCCCTTAGAGGACGCAGCAGCTTGCGCATCCCCGTGCAAAACAACAGTAGGAACTCCCTTAGGATTTCTCACAATTTCTATGTCTTTCAACGGAGCTCCAGCACCTTTAGACTCTACTTTCAAGCTCTTGAAAACAGCTTCTTTAGCTGCCCATGTTCCTGCAAATGATGCCTGTGGGTTCGGCGCAGATTGACAGTATGAGATTTCAGCATCAGTAAAGTTGCGAGTCAAAAATGTCTCGTTGGTGACATTTATAGCCTCAACTAATTCAACATCTACCCCAATGTTCTCATTCGAGCTGACTTCCGATGCCAGTTTAGCTAGAACAGGCACATTGTGATCACGAGACTTCTCTGCAATGGCAGAAGGAGTACTGTATGAGTAAGATTCCTTATTCGCAGTGACACGGCTAAGCGGCTCAAGGTAAACAGACGATTCTTGCTCGGCAGTGTATGGTGGTTTGTCCTTAGCCTTGAACAAAGTGCCACTAGTGAGTCCGTCATGGAAATAACGATAAGTAGTCTTGTAACGAGCAGCAACACGGATTTTATAGTCGTCGTACTCATCCTTGCTAATGCAGCGGTACAAGTAGTCTGGATGAATAATTAGTGCTTGACCACCTTTCTGGCCGAAACCAAATGAAGTAAGAGTAGCAGCCTTGATTCCGTCAGTTTGCATACCAACACTAGGGAAGAGCAAGTGCTCATGAGAAACAAACAATGAATCAATGTTGTCAGCATTGCGGTTACCAGGAACAAATCCGGTGTTTAGAATTTGAAGAACACCATTCAACATCCAGGCAGCAGCAGCACCTTTGGGATGTCCAGTAAGGTATTTCTGGAAGACAGAAAGCATGGCGTTACCTTTAGTGCGTCCAAGGTGCTCCATCATTTGGTTCATAGTCGAAGTCTCATTCTTCTCATTGGCCTTGGTGGAAGTACCGTGGAAAGATGCGACCTTGAGATCATCAACAGATAAGTTCCAAGAAGCAAGTGCCCCACGGAGAGGAGCAATAGAGGGGTCTTTATTCCAGAAGTTGTTTCCGAAAGAGAATTTAATGTCCTTGATTTGTCTCTCAGCTTCTTGGTGAATGTAGTCCATGCGGTCTTTAAGATACGCAGCCTTCTCTTCAGCAGAAACTTCATCTCCTAGGGCAGCAACTTCGCTTTCGGTGTAGACAATCTCAGACTCAGTCCAATGAGCAACTTGCTTGATGCGCTCGTTGATCTGGCGACGACGGTACTCCAAGTCAAGTAAAGGAGATTTGAATTTAGATGCAAAGTGATGCTCACGAGCAGAGGTCATAACACCTTTACCAGGAGCAGGAACAGAGCGGCTAGCCTTGTCGGAAACAGTGGAAGTCATTCCAATGATACCGTAGATAGGAACACCCATGCGCAAAGCAAGTGAACCACTCATAAGGATTTGAGCACCGGAACCATGGGCCTCCATGAATCCAGAACGAGTAGTAGTGGCAGGGCGAGACATTTCAGCGGGGGTACGGCCATGGGCCAAGTCTTCTACAGCATTGCTGGTAGCTTTCATGTTAGCAAATTCAAACGAAGCCTCTTCTTGGAAATCGTCAACACCTCCAACAACACAAATCTTCGCTTTGCCAGTGACAATACATTCATAACCATTCTCCAAAGATTCCACAGCAGTAGCACAAGCTCCAGAAGGAGTACGGATGGGGCCAGATGAAGACAAAAGTAACATGTTGACCCATGCAGCCATAGTGTTAACAAATGATTCTTGCAAGATATCAGCCTGAACAGGTTTCTCGAGAAATCTATCCTTGAACAATTTCTTGAAAGCGGTCATACCTCCCACGCCTGAACCAAAGCAGTTACCGACCTCAGTAACATGAACGTACTTGTAAAACTCATAAGGGTCGGTGATACCTGAAGCAATAAGTGCCTCTGCAACAGAAACAAGGGTGAACAGAGTGACACGATCCACTTGGTTGCAGATATCTTCATCAATACCGTATTTGCGAGCATCCCATCCTGAAGGTATCTGACCAGCAACAAGACGATCAAACTGGAAGGCCTTAGGTACGTAGATAACAGATCCTTTAAGGAGCCTGACAGTGTACTGTTCAGAGTCAGGAACAGCAAAGATTTCAACTTTATCACCATTTTGAAGTTTGAATTCAAATGCAGTCTCCTTAGAAGCTTCAAAAGGCTCTAAGTCTCTTTCGACAACAATTTCCTGGAGGAACATCTTGCGCTTAGGATCGTATCCATCGAACAAATCAGGATCAATAAAGCGGATACCAGTGTGGTCAAGAATGTATTTCTCGTATTTGGATTTAACGTCCAGATCCTCAACAGGATCATTGGTCTTAGCATCAACCCAACCAGAGTAGCGCTTACCGTTTTTGAGAGTACCGTTAAAGTGCTTAATGAGACCCATAATCCATGCCATTTCAATGCAGCCTTCCAAGGAAAATTTACCTTCAGCCTCCATTTCCCAGCGTGTGCGAGAGTTACCGTAAGGACTGACTTCAGAGAAACCAGTAACAACCACAACACGATCAAGGTCTAGCGAATTGGCCAAATCGGGGAGATCAGACAACTTTTCGTAGGGCTTAAGATTGGGGAACTCAAACTTCAGGTTCGCACGCGGCTGCACCAAAGTTTTGTTGTGCAATCGCTCTTGTGCAGGTCCGTTCACAACTCTGAATTCTAGTGAATTGTCAGTAGAGACGGCCTTACGGACTTCACTAGTTTCCATAATCTGAGCACGCAACTTGAACATGATTTCTTTTTGATTTTCGATGAACTGAAAGCCTCCGTTAAGGTCAGCAAAAACGGGCTCGCTTTGGCAAATGTCAGCAATAGCAGGGCACATGAGGCCAAGGATATTGAAAGCCATTTCCTGGGTAGAGAATGTGCGTGCACCCAACTTTTCCAAGCCTTCGGAAATGATGTTATTTTGAGACATAAGACCAGTGCCACGTGTCCAACCAATAACAGCACCGCAAATGGTGAGGTAAGATTTCCAAGATTCAGCGTACCATCTGTTGAACAGCGTTTCCAAGGAGAGTTTACTCTCAGAGTAAAGACCATCTGAACCAAATGTACCGTGATTAGGAGACATCGGAAGAATGACTTGCGCTGGTCTAGTGTCATAGCCATGCTCAGCCTTTTGCGTCTTAATGGCACCCAAGAGACGAAGGAGGTTGGTAAGCATGATGCGATGAGCGAGCTCAGACTTGGAATCGATTCCGTCAATTTCACGGCCATTCTCAGGAATGGCAGCAAAAGGAATAACAGCGTCGAGATCCCAACCAAGACCATTTTCAGAGTCATAAATGTAATTGACGAGGCTTTCGACATCTTGCTTAGAGCCTTGATTGAATGGAACAACAATTAGAGTGCTTCCTTTGGCTCCGTATCTGGCGTAAAGTGATTGATAGTATTCTGTAACTTCGCGCGAGAAGCGAGAAGTAGTTACAACCACTTTTGCACCTCCAGAAATTAAGCCAATAAGAATTTCAGCACCAATTGAACCGGCACCTGCACCAGTGAGTAGCACGTTCTTACCAGCAAAAGTAATACCGTTAATTGCCGCTTTCTCAAGTTCAGAGAGGTACAAAGAGGAAAGGTCCTTGGAGTAATTCCACGCTTCTCCTGATTTGCGTTTCAGATGCAAAAAGGGAATAGTTTCCTTGAACTTATTCATACCTTGAGCAGAGGCGTTGCCAATAAGCTCGGCGTAAAGCTCCTTAGGATCAATGGAAGTAACAGAACTGAGTTTATCCTTTAAGACAGCGTACACCCTTTGAAGCTCATCGCGAATAGCCTGCTGGTTATCCATCTTCGATACGGGACCACCAGCAGCCATTTCCTTAACGTATTGTTCGAGTTTGCGTACGGAAGGACGAGGGACTTCTTCATAAGTTATGTTACCCTTGGCATCGATAGTAGTTCTGGGCCCTGTCGGATGAGCGACGTTCTTGTAAACTGGGTCAGCGGAGAGCGATTCCTTGCAGTTGTTAAGCAATTCTTGGCCTAATCTCTTAACTAGGGCATAAGCTTCAGAACGGTCTTCAGGACAGTGATCGATATGGTATTGCATGAATTCAATAAGGATAGGACTGGATCGATTCATGATTGAAATGCACTGCGAGACAATGTCACGGTCAACACTGGATAATTTGCCAAAAATGATATCGAAATACATAAGAAGAACTTGCTGACGAGACCAATTCCATGACGAGTCATAAGTTCGAGCCTTTAGAGGCGAGAATACGGGGTTGATGCCCGACGCGTAGAAGTCACCGTGCTCTGCATTCCAAAGGTCGAGTTGCTTCTGGATGACTTCATTAGCTTCCTGGCTGAGGGCGAACTTCTTATCGCCTTCACGCAAGTCCTTCTTAAGGTAGTTGGCAAACAATTCCAATTGCTGTTTGACAAGATCAGTTTGACCTTTAGTGACCTCTTCTAGAGCTGCAGGGTCTATCATAGCGGCAGCACCGGCACCGGCAGTGCTACCTGAACCAGCAGCGGCTGAAGCCGAAGACAAATTGATTCCCTGAATGGCAGCATACTTCTGGACAACCGAATCAAAGAAGGCCTTGGCATCAGATTCTGAGCTGAAACGGGAAGTCGGGGCCATAGTGATAGCGACCAAAAAGACACCGTTTCTGCGTCCAGAGCCAAGTCCCCAGCGGTCTTGGAGGTATTTATTAACATTGGTCATATTGAAGCCTCCGGGCATAGTAGCAGACATAAATCGTGCAATAACGGAAGAAGATTGCTTTCCAAGGTTGCCGTCGAAGGTGTTTTGGAACTGAGCGGCGAGCTCGACTAAAGGTGTGTCTTCAGGCTTTTCAGGTGTTGAACCGAATTCTTTACCGAGGTCACCGAGAATTTCGTTCTGCAGCGTAGACTTACCGCCGACCATGTCCTTGATAGCTTTTGATGTGGAGACCTGATCCAGCGATTTCTTCAGTTTGTTGGCGATCAGGGCATGGAGGATCTCGAGGGCAGAGACAGGAGCGTCGTCGACGCCGGCCACAGGTCCAGTAGGAGCAGCGGGAGCAGAAGCAGCAGGAGCAGCAGGCGCAGGAGCAGCGGGAGCAGTAGGAGTAGTAGGAGCAGCGGGAGCAGAAGGAGCAGGAGCCGCAGCAGCAGCAGGTGGATCGGCTATGTAGTAGATCTCGTTGGCATTGGCCGCGTACGAAAGGACCTGACGTTCCAGACTGAGAGCAGCGTCAAAGCCTTCGTACTTAGCCTTCAATGTTCTAGTAGCCATGCCAGAAAGCGTAGGAGAGGGACCTATCTCAACAAGACGCTCGACTTTGAATGTCTCAAAAAGGTGATCCTGTGTTTCGATCCAGCGTACCGGATAGGCAAACTGGTAGGCGAGGAGCTCTAGGAGCAATTCACGTGCCAGTTCCTGTTGTGTTTCAGCGCGCATTGTGTATATGAGGCAGCGGGTGAAGCAATCGGAGCCGTGGTCAAGTTGTTGTAGAAAAAGGCAAGTGTAGCGAGCAGAAATAAGGTTTCTCCTGAAGTGACTTGTTGAGCTGATTGAGTGCTCTTTTTTTTGTTGGGAATCTACATAAGGGGCATGTTGGGAGTGTGAAGAGAAGGGAGTAACTCTAGTTCTATTAGCCAATAGTAATGCTTTATTTTCGGAACAAATCCCGTATTGGGATTGCTCAATTGCCCTATTAGGCATAAAGGTTCGAAGACTAGCGGACCAGGCGATGTCTAGTCCCATAAAATAGCAGCTAATCTGAACGAGAAGGAGCTTAGAAGCCAGAGAATAGAGAATTGGTGTATTAAATAAACATTCTGTGCAACATATCGAGTGCTTTTTCAGCAAGTTGAGCTTGCGGCGGGTAGTCTTGTAGCAGGGGTATTGTCCCCGAAAAAGACGACGATCAGCCGATACTCCCCGCCAAACCGACAGACTACTAAGCACGCGATTGGCTGGTTCCTGGATAATTACAAACTCAACCGTGTTTAAGGTTTAGCGAAGTCACTATTCACCCTGGCTAACCATGTCCCACCCCACTTGGCCCTGCTCCCCAACCCCCAACCAGAAACCCAATAACACGCTCAATTTGGCTCAAAAAAACTTACTTTCTAAGTGCTTTTTAGTAGTAACTTTCCCCTTAAGAGACCTCTTTCTCTTATTACCTGCCCAACACTTTAGTGATTCCTTCACTTATAGCTCAGCCCGATCGTTCTGCTATAATGTACACAGGAGTAGCTACTGGAGCGTCCACACCACACTCTGCTTCTGCAATGAGACCTGTGTCGCTCTCACATGGTCTCCTGGAACACACCCTCCTGGTACCTTCGTCGCTCTACCAGGCTGCTACTCTGTTGCGCAATGACTTCCAGGACCAGCTTCCAGAGGCAACTGAGGAATATGCGCTTGATGAGGAACCTTCCTCCGTCCCAGAACTTCTCGCTCGCTTCCTCTCCTTTGTCACTGACAAGTCCGAAGACGAGCCTGGTCAGTTTGACGAAATGCTCTCCATCGTCCTCAGAGAATTCGAAACACGATTCCTTCAAGGAAACGAAGTTCACGCAGTCGCCGTCGCTCTCCCTGGAATACCCGAAAAGCGCAGAGAAGTCATACGCGCCTACTATGCCGCAAGAATCGCTCTCAATCGCCCAATCAAGGCTCACCAGAGTGCCCTCTTTCGTGCAGTACAGGCTGGCTCTGCTAAGGTCTTTGTGGTCTTTGGTGGCCAAGGCAACATCGAAGAGTATTTCGACGAATTGCGCGAAGTCCACACCGTCTACGGTTCCATAATTGAAGACTTCATTCGATCTATCGCTGAATTCCTCCTTGATCTCACTGCTCACCCAGACGCAGCTGAAATGTTCCCTAAAGGCTTGGATATCATGAACTGGCTCGCTAATCCCTCCTCTACTCCAGATACGGACTACCTCATTGATGCCCCCGTATCACTTCCTCTTATCGCACTGACTCAGTTTGCTCACTATGCTGTCACGTGCAAGATTTTAGGTATACATCCGGGCGAACTGCGCGATCTCTTTGGCGGTGCAACTGGCCACTCTCAAGGTGTGGTCACCGCCGCTGCCATTTCCGCATCCGATTCTTGGGAATCATTCATGGAAAACGTGTTTAACGCTCTGACTATACTATTTTGGATAGCCATTAGAAGCCAGCAGAAGTACCCTCGCACCTCTCTTCCGCCAACTCTTGTTCGCGACTCCGTAGAGCAGGGTGAAGGAAAGCCCACTCCTATGCTTTCCGTTCGCGAGCTTAATCGCGAGCAGATCCAAAAATATGTGGATTTGACTAATAAGCATCTTCCTACTGAGAAACACATCAGCATCTCTTTGGCTAACGGAAGCAAGAATTTTGTCGTAACTGGTCCCCCTCAATCTCTGTACGGTTTCAACAAATCCTTGCGTAAAATCAAAGCTCAAACTGGAATGGATCAAACTAGAATCCCGCACACTCAACGCAAGCTTAGAATCTCGAATAAGTTTTTACCCATTTCCGCTCCGTTCCACTCTCCTTACTCTGACATGGCCACTGAACAGGTGTTCAATGATATAAAAAATATAAGCTTGCCTGCTCATAAGCTTGGAATTCCTGTGTTCGACACCTACGATGGTCACGATCTTTCTACCACTACAGACCCAGATGAAGTTGAAAACATCATCCCACGCCTCGTCCTGTTGATTCTTCGCTTCCCTGTCATCTGGCCCGCTGCAACCAACTTTGAAGCTACTCATATCATCGATTTTGGCCCAGGTGGTGTATCCGGTCTAGGTGCTTTAACTCTACGCAATAAGGATGGAACTGGCGTTCGTGTCATTGTAGGCGGCGCCTTCGAAGGTGGTAGCAACACTGAACTAGGGTTCAAATCTGAGCTCTTTGATCGTGAGGATTCTTCTGTTATATATGCCATGAACTGGTTCAAGGAATTCCGTCCTAAGCTCATCACTAATTCTCTCGGCGACACTTTCGTTGATACCAAGTTTACACGACTTCTAGGTGTCCCCCCTGTAATGGTTGCCGGCATGACTCCTACAACCGTTCCACCAGATTTTGTTGCTGCTACTATGAATGCTGGTTTCCACATTGAACTTGCAGGTGGTGCCTATTTCATGCCTTCTATGCTCACCAAGGCTATTGAGTATGTCGAGAAACACACCACTCCCGGATCTGGTATCACTATTAATTTGATCTATGTCAACCCTAATTTAATGAGATGGGCTATTCCTCTTGTTGGGGAACTACGCGGCAAAGGCTATCCCATTGAGGGTATTACAATTGGCGCTGGCGTTCCCTCCCTTGAAGTTGCTTCTGAATATATCAACACTCTTGGACTCAAACACATTGCTTTCAAACCTGGTTCAACTGATGCAATTCAAGCGGTCATAAACATTGCTAAAGCACATCCTAATTTCCCGGTCATCCTTCAATGGACCGGTGGTCGTGCAGGTGGTCACCACTCTTATGAGGACTTCCATGCACCTATTCTGACAATGTATGGACGAATTCGACGCTGCCCGAACATTGTTTTAGTGGCAGGTTCTGGATTCGGTGGTGCAAATGATACTTATCCCTACCTCACTGGTCAGTGGTCTGAGGAGTTCTCTTATCCTCCCATGCCATTCGATGCCATCGTATTCGGGTCTAGAATGATGACGGCCAAAGAGGCCCACACCTCATACGAGGCGAAGAAAGCTATCATGGAGGCTCCCGGTGTTTCAGATACCGACTGGGAAGACACTTACAAGAAGGCTACTGGTGGTGTCATCACTGTCTTGTCTGAGATGGGAGAGCCTATCCACAAATTGGCTACTCGTGGTGTTCTCCTCTGGAAAGAAATGGACGAGAAAGTATTCTCGCTGCCCAAGGAAAAGCGCGTTGAATACTTATTGAAGCACAAAGATTATATAGTGAAGAAGTTGAATGCCGACTTCCAGAAGCCTTGGTTTGGCTGCAATTCTGAAGGTGAGGCATGTGACCTTGAAGATATGACTTATGCTGAAGTTCTTAAGCGTCTAATTGAGTTGCAATATGTTGTTAGTGAAAAACGCTGGATTGATGTCTCTTTGAGAAATATGACTGCAGAATTCATTCGTCGCCTTGAAGAGCGCTTTGTCGGTAGCTCGTCCTCTGGCCGCCCCTCTATCATTCAGAACAACTCCCAGCTTGATGACCCTTATTCTTTTATTGAAACTGTCATTAATGCTTATCCTGAAGCTAAGGACCAATTGCTTACCGGTCAAGATAGAGAATACTTTATCATCCTTTGTCTGAACCCTATGCAGAAGCCTGTGCCTTTCGTCCCAGTCCTTGACGATAACTTTGAATTCTTTTTCAAGAAAGATTCTCTATGGCAATCTGAGGATCTGGCTGCCGTATGGGGTCAAGATGTTCAGAGAACATGTATTTTGCAGGGACCTGTAGCAGCCAGACATACCACCAAGATCAATCAACCTATTAAGGAAATTCTTGGTGAAATTCATGAATCTCACATTGCCTACTTGAAAAGAGATTATTATGGTGGAGACAGTAAAGCTATTCCTACTATTGAATACATTGGAGGTAACATTATTCAGGACAATACATCTCGTCATATTGTGGAAGGCCTTACTGAGATTGAAGAGAAGAACCGCACTATCTACTGCTTCGAGGGTCTTTCCGATGACGCTTTCGCGCCGTCGACCGACGAATGGATGGCAGTACTTGGCGGAGAGAAGTACTCATGGCGTCATGCCTTTTTCACTTCTAATGTGTTCGTTCAGGGAACCAAATACCAGAACAATCCTGCCAGAAGGTTATTTGCTCCGTCTTCCTCACGCCGCATTGTCGTTGAGAATGTGGATGACATTGATAAGTGCCGAATCTCAATTGTTGATAAAGTCCAGGGAAAGCAGGTCGAAACCCTCACATTATTCCAGGAAGGGAAGAAGATATTTTTGAATTTGATCGAGTATCGCACGGCCGATGGAAAGCCTACCACTTTAACCTTGACTTTCAATTATGTACCTGAACTTGGATTTGCACCCATCCAAGAGGTCATGGATAATCGTAACGACCATATCAAGGAATTTTACTGGAAACTATGGTTTGGCAGCGCTTGCCCTTACAAAGTTTGCCAAGATTTATCTGCAACTTTCTCTGGGGAGCGTGTTACCATCACTTCAAAAGCAATTGCGGATTTTGTGCATGCCGTGGGCAATCATGGCGAGGCTTACGTTGAGCGTCAAGGTAAAGTTACTTTGGCTCCTATAGACTTTACGATTGTTTTAGGATGGAAGTCCATTATCCAGGCAATTTTCCCCAAGGAAATTGATGGCGATCTTCTGAAGTTGGTCCATTTGTCTAATGCTTTCCGTGTCTTTCCTGGACAGAAGCCGCTGAGTGCAGGAGATGTCGTTGAAACTGTTGCTAAGATCAATGCTGTTATTAACCAGGATTCTGGAAAGATGGTAGAAGTTGTTGGTACTGTTCTTCGCGACGGAGCGCAAGTTATTCAAGTTACCTCCCGATTCTTGTATCGTGGAACTTATGAAGATTATGAAAACACTTTCGAATCTAAGACAGAGACGCCTATGCAACTTCAACTCAAGTCTGTCAAGGACATAGCCGTGCTTAACTCCAAGGAATGGATTTCGCTTGATTATGAAGGTGACCTTATCGGAAAAACACTCACATTCAGACTTCAATCGTACATGAGATACAAAAACAGCACTGCATTTTCTTTAGTTGAAACCACAGGTGATATAACTATGGAATTGCCAACGAATGAGGTTATTCAAGTTGGAACCGTTAACTACTATGAGGACTCAGTGTCTTTAGGAAACCCTGTTATCGACTATTTACAGAGAAATGGTAAGACCATCGAAGAGCCTTTCATGTTTGAAAACGCTACTCCTTTGTCTGATCCTGAACAGCCCTTAATTCTGCGTGCTCCTGGGTCAAATGAAAACTACGCCAGAGTCTCAGGAGACTACAATCCAATTCACGTATCTCCTGTTTTTGCTGCTTATGTTGGTCTTCACGGAAACATCACGCATGGAATGTACACATCAGCCGCTGTTAGAAGCTTAGTTGAAGTTTGGGCTGCCGAGAGTGTTTCTACTCGTGTGCGCTCTTACAAGTGCGACTTTGTTGGAATGGTCCTTCCTGATGATACTATTGTTGTTACTCTGAAGCAAATTGGAATGATTAACGGTCGAAAGATTGTCAGCGTTGAGGCACGTAACCAGGAAACGGATACCGTTGTCCTCTCTGGTGAAGCCGAGGTTGAACAACCTACAAGCGCTTTTGTTTTTACTGGTCAAGGTTCACAAGAACAAGGTATGGGTATGGACCTTTATCAGTCATCCGAAGTTGCGCGCAAGGTGTGGGATCGAGCCGATGAGCACTTTAGGACCAATTATGGATTCTCTATCATTGACATTGTTAAGAATAATCCTCGCGAACGCACTGTTCACTTTGGAGGAGCCCGTGGTAAGAGAATTCGCGAGAATTATATGTCTATGATGTTTGAGTATGTTGATTCTAATGGAGAACCTAAACATGAACGCATTTTCAAGAGCATTGACGAGAATACTCTCTCATACACTTTCACTAGCGAGGACGGTCTTATTTCTGCTACTCAGTTCACGCAACCGGCTTTGACGCTTATGGAAAAGGCTGCTTTCGAAGATATGAAATCAAAGGGACTTGTACCTACAGAGTCAACATTTGCCGGGCATTCTTTGGGAGAGTATTCTGCCTTAGCGTCACTGGGTAATGTTCTGCCTATTGAGGCACTTTCAGATATTGTATTCTACCGTGGAATGACTATGCAAGTTGCTGTTCCGCGTGATGCCAACGGCCGATCTAACTATGGCATGTGCGCTGTGAATCCTTCAAGGGTTTCGCCTACTTTTGATGACAAAGCATTGCGATACGTTGTTGATCATATTGGTGTGCAGACTGGCTGGCTCTTAGAGATTGTCAACTTTAACGTTGAGAACCAGCAGTATGTTACTGCCGGAGATTTGCGCGGACTTGATACTATGACCAATGTGTTGAATATCCTCAAAGTGCAGAAGATTGATATTTCCAAACTCATGGAGACACTTGGGTTAGAAAAGGTGACAGAGCATCTTACCGAGATTGTATCTGATGTTGCGCAGAAATCCCTTGAGAAGCCGCAACCTATTGATTTGGAGCGAGGATTTGCTGTTATCCCATTGAAGGGCATATCTGTGCCTTTCCACTCTACATATTTGCGCAACGGCGTCAAGCCTTTCCGAAGCTTCCTGAGCAAAAAGCTTCCGGCGAGCGCTATTAAGACGTCTGATTTAGTTGGGAAGTATATTCCTAATTTGACAGCGCGTCCCTTTGAGATCACCAAGGATTACTTCGAGGAGGTATACGAACTCACCAAGAGCGACCGGGTGAAGTTCATCTTGGATCATTGGGATATGTATGAGAATGACAAGATTCCAGCATCCTCTGGACTATAGATTCTATACACAAGAAATATATTCAGTTACTTACATAAAACCAGCGTAGTATTTCTACGTTAATACTCAAGTACCTCTGTAGGTAGAGTGGAAGGATGATCGGAGGCGGTCGTGAAGTCGTTGCAGCGCACGTGCAGGGCCATGTCGTTGAATGCTGAGTAGTAAGCAGTATTAGCAATCAGGCTTTCTGGATATTGTACTGCTTTCCATGCATGCGAGGCGGTGGCGGTTTTGAGGGTTTCGCATCCTTGGGGGAATGTGGGCCTTTCGGAATAGTTGTACATGTTATTTCCGAGAATAAACCGTGGACCAATAAGCAAAAGGTGGTCTAATAGCTTTACAGGGGCATGTGGCATGTAGAAGAATGTATCTTCAGGGTTATTTATCTCTTCATCGCTGATAATAGTTATATCAAGAGCTAATAGCAGCTGTTTATCCATATCTGTGAATAGTGGGTCCCATGCAGTTATAGGAACCTTTAAATGTTCTCGCAAAAGCACAGCCAGACAAAGCTGGTACATAGCAGGGAAGGTATCTGTGACTTGACCTAATGCCAGACAGCGGATCTGTTTGACGCGATCAACTTCCTTTTGAATGTCTATTGATTCCAATAGCGCTTTAATGAATTGTGACCTTTCTATTTGCGCGTATTTTGTTTTGAATGTTTGATAATGATCCTCAACTGTTTTTATTTTCGCATAGTCATTTTTGTGCCGTCTTTTGGCGCGTACAGTGGTGAATTCGGTCATAAAATGTAAACCAGAAGATCTTTGTGGTATGTGAAATTGAAGTATCACGTGACTTGCTAGGCGATGCGATCAAAATGATAAACAATGATAACCAACGATAACTGAGATTTAATTGAAAGCAGTAATTAATCGTAAATGTATGTGAACAATTGATGAGAAAAACCAAAAGTTGGTTCTTGGAGACACTACAATTCAATGATTTGGGGTTTAAGCCTATTACTTTGATGGTTTTTACCATCACAATCCTAACTTATCAATTATTTCACCAGACTGTCAGTCCAAAACTTACTCCTGGTTCTAATATGAAACGAATTGCAGTATCTAACGTGTCTTTCGTAGTTTGCACAACTGTGACACCCCACCATGCAGGAAAACTCAACCCAGGCAAAGATATTGTAAAGAACTTCACAAGCATACCAAATGCAAGACCAAGATCTAATGCTGAAGATAAAGAGTAATTGTATTTTGCCCACCAATGGAAATGTCTCCGTTTGATCCAATAATTGAAAATGAAACCAACAAAACACCATGAAGCATAATTGTATGGAGTTGCAGGTGGAATCGATCCAGTCGATGCAAAGAAAACTGGCCAGTGGATATACTGTATCCAGTTCAAACGTTTTCCTCCATATTTCAGTAAAAGCCAGCTTATAATGGGCAGAAACGCTCCAACAAGGAAAAAAAAGAGTAGCTTGTGGTATAACATCCCGGCGCTAAACATCCGTGCAGGCCCTATTACTCCCCAGAAAACTGAAGCATTGAAAAACGTACGCCCGGTAGGACATGTGAATTGAGAAGACTGATGTGGCGAGCAAATATCCTCTATAGTGTGAGTAGCAAAGTTATATACACCCGTCTCAACAAGAGCTGACCACACTGTGGCTATAGCTTGAGCCGCAAAAAGAGTTCTTGGTGGGATCTTCATGTAATGGCCCAGTTTTTGATTTTGCGCAAATTGAACTGCTTGTGCCACAGCAATGTATCCATATCCCTTAAAAAGCATCATCGCAATAGGTCTTCCCGGCAGCACATAGCCAATGATGAATTCAGTTATCACATTTAGCCCGACAACGATGTTGGTGATCGCAGCAACGATACCTATAGGCATAGTCATAGCAAACGAGAATGCCAAGGCCAAAATTAAAGCCCAGATAGGCATATCAGTATCCCAGGCATATATCGCAGCTACAGCCATCCCAAAAGAAGTGAGAAAGATAATTCCATAGACCCAGTGAGGCACTTCTTTGTACACTCGCATTAGGCGCGTATGAATGTCATCTTCAGAGTCTTGTCGGTGCTTCCAATGCGCGACAATTTGTTTTCCATGGAATAGAATTGTGTGTGTAACAGTAGACATAATAGATGCAAAGCTCATACCGTACGATACTACGAATGTAGTGCTCATGTAGAGCGGAGAATATGCCTGATATGCTGCAACGTCAAGTCTGTGGTTTGGAGTAAGAATCCTTTGAACATCGTATTTCTGTTGATATCGATCGTATATGCTGTTGTCTGATATAGGTAGGTAAGATGAGAAGAAAGTATTGGTATAGTATATGGCAGGAACGACTGTCCAGTATATGAGTATAATAGAGAGAGCAGTCGTGCCAATTGTGAAAAAGGGCGGAATAAGGGGAGAACCAATATAACCGGCAATTTGATTCCAATCAAAGGATACAGGCATTAATCCAAGGCCACTTGAGGCGCCAAAAAGCTGATTGACCACATCATTGTTAGGTGCAATCCAAGTAGGCCAGGCGAAATAGCTGAGGAATGGAGCAAACACTCCAGGAAACCAGAACCATACGAACGAACCAATCATGACATAGAGGTAAAACCGAAGACGAGATATTTTCCATTTGCCTGCTCGATAATTGACATTTTGATGGATGTTTGTTAAGAAAGTAGCAGACACGAGATTGGCGGGCCAGATCATAGATGCAGGGGTCACTAGAATAGAACGCAGTATGCCAGATATGGAAAAACCTATCAGCTGCATAGACAGAGTGACAAGAATCTGGAAGCCTGGGCCATATTCAAACTTATAGAATTGCTGTAGAGCCAAGAAGATCTCAAACGAGTAAGCCGTGCTAAAAGATACACCAGCCATAACAGTAACGACAGTATGTTCTTTAATCGAAAAGGGGCCGGGGTTGAGGTCAATTCCGCATATATTAACATCAGGAACAATGCGGTCCCACGCTCTCCCTATAGGCCATGCAACGAAGGAAGCGACGAAACTCGAGATAGTGAAAACTGGAGAATGCAAATGGAAGAGCATATTGCTGCCGGTTCCTATTGTGACCAGCACAAAACCAATGAACCATGCGCGAAAAGTATTGCACGACATCTGTGGGTCATCGCCTACAGGGACTGCAGCTCGAACTTCGGGGTATGGAGAGTTATCTTCGTCGTTATCGCCGGCGTAGTAGTCGTCATCAATGTGTGATATTACTTCGTCTTCAGCAGCATTAGGATCGTAGCCATATTCGAGGGACACTTGCTTTTCAAGCTGATTTAAAGCATGAGATTTTTCTACAGATACAGCTGACACGTCGTCGGACGACACGGTTTCGGTAGACTTAGCAGTAACTGTTTCCACGGCCGTGTCTACTTGTTGAGCAGCAGAAGAATCGTTTGGCTGTGTACCGCGCCGGTGTAGCCCGAGCAAGTTCCGAACCATATGTATGAAAGCTGACTATATCAGTAGACTGTAAGAATGCAAAGTAGTAAATCTAAGAAGAACCGGTGATCTGCTGTACGAGTAGCGCGAATAGAAGACTAAACTGGAAGACAGAAAGGGGAGCTGACACGTGACCGCAAAGAGAGACAGAATCTGAAAAGCTGAAAACAATGTCGAAAGAAGAATGTTAATGAAGAAACAGGAAAAGAAAATCCAGAGGTTATAAAGGAGAAGATCGACACGGGAAGGGAAACGTCAAGTTATTCGCTATATGATTCATCATCTTTGCCGTTCCAGCGATTGCGCCATCGGTTCCGCTAATAGATAAAAATGGGTCCAAAATTTACTCAGGAGCCTCAAGAGCCGTTTAGCGCTAATTTTGTAAGCTATTTAGGGCCTCATAGTGGCGGTTGTAGTATTCGCTATATACGAGAATGTAATTGACATGCCACAAGGGCCATTGCACCCTGTAGAATGAAGATCTCCTCATTTCATTAACAAAAACAGTGCAACAGTCTTATCTATAATAATTGCGTCATTCATGAACGCTTGATCACTATAGGACCACATTTAAACGGCCAATTTAGACTACTGCACTAAATTCGGATACAGTTGTGGTACTTGCTAAGACAGAAAATGCAACAAGAACCAAACCTAAAGCATGATAAACTTTCTCATTGGTTGCTATGCCACGAGGTCAGCCGTGCTCAATAGGGAGCAAATATCTATTTGATGCTGATCGAACCCGTACAATGATGAGCGACCCAATGAGCGACTCTATTACCATTTAGTCAGCCCGAAGCTTTCTCCAGGTTCCAAGGTGAAGCGTATAGCTGTGTTTAGGTAGTCCTTTGTGGTTTCAATCACTCTGGTGCCCCACCACTCCGGGAAGCTGTAACCGGGAAGCGATATGGCGAAGAACTGAATGAGCATAGCAAACGCCAGTCCTAGATCTAGCGCCGACGACAACGAATAGTTGTACTTAGACCACCAATGGAAATGCTTAGTTTTGATCCAGTACTGGAATATGAAACCAATCACGCACCATGATGTGTAGTTGTACGCAGTCGCCGGCGGAATTGCGTTTGTCGATGAGAAGAACACTGGCCAATGAATGTACTGTACCCAGTTAAATCGCTTTCTTCCTCCGTATTTGATCAAGCACCAACTGGCAATTGGCAACAGTGCACCGAGAAGAAAGAAGTACAGCAACTTATTGTACAGTTTCCCACTGCTAAACAACTTAGCTGGGCCAATAACGCCCCAAAATACCGACGCGTTGTAAAAGGTACGACCTGTAGGGCAGGTAAACCTGCTAGGCTGATCTGCTTGGCAAATATCTTTGATGTGATGAATTGCAAAATTGTAGACGCCTGTCTCCACTAGTGCGGACCATGTTGTGCCGATAAGTTGTGCCGCAAAAAGTGATCTTGGGGGAATTTTCAGGTAATGTCCGAGCTTCTGATTTGATAAGAAAGACATAGCCTGAGCCATTGAAATGTACCCATAGCCTTTGAAAAGCATCATGCAAATAGGCCTTCCTGGAAGAATGTAACCAATGATAAACTCAGTGATAACATTCAACCCGACGGTTATATTCGTGACTGCTGTGATTATACCAATTGGTAGCGCCATGGTAAAAGCGATTATTAGCGCCAGGATCAGTGCCCATATAGGCATATCTGTTTTCCAAGCATAAATACCTGCCACGCACATACCAAATGACCCAGCAAAAATGATCATATAAATCCAGAACGGCACTTCTTTGTAGGCTCGCATAAGCTTCGCATGAATATCATCACCAGGCCCTTTGCGATCTCGCCAATGACCGACAATCTGCTTAGTATGAAAGCATACAGTATGTGTAATAGTAGATGTCACAGATGCAAAGCTCATACCGTAAGCGATCATGAAAGTAGCGCTTAAATATAGTGGCGAGTACGCCTCGTATGCGGTTTGGTTAAACCGATGATCTGCCGTCATTATTCGCGGTACGTCGTACTCTTGCTGATATCGGTCATATATGAAATTGTCTGAGATAGGCATGTAGGACGAAAAGAAAGAGTTGGTGTAGTATGTGATAGGAACAACTATCCAGTAGATAATAAGAATAGACAGAGCAGTTGTACTAATAGTGAAAAAGGGAGGCACCAAGGGAGATCCTATATAGCCAGCAATCTGATTCCAGTCAAAGGAAATTGGCATAAACCCAAGACCAGTTGAGGCACCAAAGAGTTGGTTAATAATGGTGCTATTTGGAGCGATCCATGTTGGCCAGGCAAAGTAGCTGAGAAACGGAGCGAACACAGCAGGAAACCAGAACCAAATGAATGAGCCAATCATGACGTAGTTGTAAAACCGAAGACGAGAGATTTTCCATCGTCCGGCACGGTAGTTGACATTCTGATGTATATTAGTCAAGAACGTAGAGGCGACCAAATTAGAAGGCCAAATCATAGACGCAGGTGAGACTAATGCAGTACGTAAAATGCCAGATATGGCAAAGCCGATAAGCTGCATGGAAAGAGTGATAACTAGCTGAAAACCTGGGCCGTAAGTAAAGTTGTAGAATTGTTGCAGTGCCAAAAAGATCTCGAAAGAGTAGGCGGTGCTGAACGAGACGCCGGCCATGACAGTGACAAGAGTATGCTCTTTAAGTGAGAACGGGCCAGGATTTAAGGGCAATCCAAGCACTTTAACGTCTGGAACAAGACGATCCCATGCTCTTCCAAGTGGCCAAGCAATAAAGGAGGCGACGAAACTTGAAATGGAGAACACTGGTGCATGCAGGTGGAACAACATGTTACAGCCTGTGCCGATTGTGATCAACACAAATCCAATGACCCATGCACGAACAGTACTGCATGGTATTTCGGGATCATCACCAGCAGGCACAGCTGCTCTGACTTCAGGGTAAGGAGAGTTTTCCTGGTCGTTGTCACCAGCGTAGTAGTCGCTGTCGACGACGTTCACAATGGCCTCGTCTTCTGCGGCGTTAGGGTCGTAGCCGAACTCATGAGATATTTGTTCATCTAGTTGTTCCTTTGTAGTGAAAGAAGATTCGTCTGTAGAGACAACAAAGACATGATTGCCAGATTTTTTGTCGAATGACTCGGTGCTAGAGGCCACTATGCGCTCAATGCTGTCGTTTGGCGAGGCGTCGATCCGGTCAGGTTGATTGGCGCGTCTAGAGAGTTTGAGTACGTGGCGAAGACTCTCCATTGTCGCTCATAAACTGAGAAAACAGGGGACCAATTTCGCTTTAACGGCAGTTAAGGAAGTGCATGGCTTTTAAGTAGGACGAGGGACGAGCACATGAAAGATCAGTCAAACTCAAAGAGCTCTGAAAGGCTTTGCGGGCTCAGATGATAAGATTGCGATAAAGGGGACTGATTAATTATGGCAAAGAAAAGAAAGATGGTGATTGGCAAATTGTATCAACAAGTCAAGTCTTTCATATAGAGCCGTTTCATGGCTCAAAAGGGACGCGGTTCTATCGGCATTATTTGCCTTAGAGTGCTCTATGTGCCTTAGAATGCCTTAGAGTGTCAATTTTAACGCACATCTACTAAGAAATCTCGCATTGATTAACTTGTGACTAAAAAGAGATCACTATTTCAAAGAACTAACAGATAGTCTTAATCTTTTAGGTGAATGTGCTGTCCAAGTGTGTGCTGATTTGCTGTTTGGTACTGTCTAAGATGGACAAATAGTGTCGCAGCGTAGAGTTTACTGCCAAAATGCAAACCTAAACAGATTAAGGTTTGTGCATTACCCCAGACTAGCCACTGCATTGCAGAGGTTTACCTATTTAGAGAGAGATATCAGACAAAGAAAAGACATCATGAGGGTTGTTATGAGACTATTCAAGTAAAGGCTGCTTGCGGTTGGACGATAATGATGCTGTAGTGTACTATGTTAGAATAAAGCTTATACGACTTGACAGCCGTGCGCGGTAATCAGCACATGTAATAGTAACATGCGTTCAATAGCCCCAAAAGTACCGGAATATGGAGCATAGCTATCTATATATTGATCTAATTTATTGATTAATTTCAGTAAATACTTTTTTACTACGCTAGTTCAATATGCCTCGCACGACACTAATGCCAGTTTAACTGATTTTAGATCATATAAAAATAGAGTTTATTTTATGCTAAGTAGCATACGGCTTTTACTTTCTCTTGACCTACTTATCTGCGATCTAGTTGAGGTAAACGGCGCATCTTTGAAAGTAAAACGCTCTTTTATGGCGTCATATTTGGATGTAGTTAGGTTTCCTGTTATGGCAATGGAATTGCTTCTGGTGCTCTTGTTAGGTGTGCTTTCACTTACTTGCTATTGGTTTATCAATGCTAAGGTTTTAAAGTTCGATTTTGACATGACAAAGAATGGCTCCTTACACGGGAAGCCCACTTTTTTTCACAGCTTGAAATCTCCACAGATCTACAATAATCAAAAAAATACATTGTTTCGTCAGCAAATATGTGTTTTTCATCTTTAATAGTAACCCCTTTTCCATCGTTAGTACATGGGGTTGTACGGGCAATCCAGAAAATAAGGTTTTGACTAAATAGAGCCGTACTGTACAACACCATGCCTTGTTTTCTTGACCATCAGATTTAAATTTATCTTTAGAAATATTCACATATCAAGCTAAACTAGATTCTTTGTGAAATAGAGTTTCATCGAGTTTATGCGGCGCTAATAATGGCAATATATCGGGTATCCAGCACAATGTACCTCTAATGAAATAATCCTTTAACCGCCACAAGCTTCGCCGCTCCAAAGTAGCACTACTGCTACTGTCACATGACTGATGCCACTCCAATAATACTGCTAATCTCGCCTCATTAATACACAACATAGCCACTAAGGTCACATTAATAGATACTACCATAGATAGCGCTTCAACGCACATCTGTTACCGCTATGAAACACGGAATTTGCTAGTTCTCAAACATCTCTTACCACCACACCTTACTTTCATGCACACTGTAAAAGAATGAGCCTAACAGTTCTAGGCTAGAAGGTAGTCTTCCTTCCATTGTTCAGACTCATGTCTCTTACGACGTCTATCCGCATCTTAAGCTTGTCTCTGAAAGCACATGAACACACATTCGCACAACACACACACATTCAGAGGCCAATTACAAATATTTGATCTACGCTTGCAGCCTCACAAGTCTCGTACGAAGACGTACCAGGACTCAATGGCACATAAACTGATACGCTGTCAATCCGAAATTTCGATCTAATGTCATTCTCATACCCTAACCCCGAGATTCAAAATTGAACCTTTTTTTCCTCTTCTCACTGTTCCTGCCCTGTTGGATACGGCTTTTCGCTCCACAATCTCTTAAACGGTTGGCCTTAGTCTGCTGACTGCGCGCTGACGACGTAAAACTATGCGCAAATCAAAAGTATTCATTGGGTCCTCTAACCCAGAGCTTGGTAGGCTCGTGTGCGACCGACTAGGCGTTGAACCTGCTCCCTGCACCTTGACTAAGTTTTCAAATGGCGAAACTTCTGTGTCAATAGGCGTGTCTGTACGGGACGAGGACACTTATGTTATTCAAAGTGGAAGCTCTATAGTGAATGACAACATCATGGAACTGCTCATTCTGGTATCTGCTTTGAGGGGCGGATCAGCCAAACGGATCACAGCCATATTGCCTTATTTCCCTTACTCCAAGCAAAGCAAGATGAAGAAGCACAGAGGTGCCATTGTTGCCAAGATGGTGTCTAACCTGATGGTTATGGCTGGTGTTGATCATGTAATTACTGTCGACTTGCACTCTTCACAAATGCAGGGGTTCTTCCATGTCCCTGTAGATAATCTATACTCGGCGCCGCTGCTCGCCCGTTGGATCAGACACAATGTGGAAGACTGGCAGAACGCTGTTGTCGTGTCTAAAAACCCAGGCGGCACTAAACGCGTTACTGGGCTGGCAGATATGCTCAAAATTGATTTCGCAATGATAAACACAGACAAGCGCCGAAAGCCATACAGACCGTCTCGTCCGACTTATTCTCGCAGCTCAAGTATGGCTCCACAGGAAGACAATTCTGCTTTTGCAATTACCGAGTCAGAGTTTATCACAGCTAGAATTGTACAAGGACGTGTTGTCGAGGAAGACTATTCCGAAGAGACAGGCAATGATAGTGGTCAAATGTCTGAATCAATCATCTCGATTATGTCTGCTACTGAGCATGCTCTTGGTGGCACAGTTGACGCCGAAGTTAACAGTTCGGATGATGAAGAGTATCCTATTGAAGCTGTTAAGGAACCTGCAGATATTGAACGAATTGGCCGGGAAGCTGCAATCAAGTCGAACCCTACTGACAAAACAATTACACTTGTTGGCAATGTGAGAGACCGCACCGCCATTATCGTGGACGATATCTTGGATCGCCCCGACAGCTTCATCAATGCAGCTGAACACTGCCGATTCTTTGGAGGTGCAAAACATGTCGTGATTGTTGCAACACATGGAGTTCTCAGTGCAGATTCATTGAACTCGCTTGAGAACGAACCTTGTATTGATCGCGTGGTGGTTACAAACACGTTCCCTATTGACGCGAGCAAACGCACCAAGTCCAAGAAACTTGTGGTTATTGATATGTCCAGCCTACTGGCTGAATGTATTAGACGAAACCATTACGGTGAAAGCATTGCTTCTCTTTTTGATAAGGCTTTCTTAGAGTGACATGCGGAAACGACATACATACTATACATAAATGACTTATAAATAAGGGCATAGCAGTGTGTCCGTCTAATATACAAAACAATCTGAATTATGTCATAATAGTTAGTTTGTAGGTGCGTCATCAGCAGGAATATCGACCAAATACGGCTGAACGTCTGCAGAAGTGAACAGTTTCGTGTACACATCTGGCTCTATATACATTCTGGTTAGACGTATGCTCATGAACAGTCGTTCTCCGCCGGTTGTTTCACTTCCTTTTTGCAATATAAAACATTTCCCTCTGTTATCGTCCATATAGCTCCCTCTGTCGTTATCTACGACATCAGGAGCATCAGTCACGCGGAGCCGGCCTGGGATCGTGTACAGATCAGAGGCTGACTCAATGCAATTCAGACCTAGAACATACATTCTAGCAAGTCCAGGCATCGATAGACCTCTAATTTGCTGCGTGTTAGCTATGAGAAGATCAGGCAGCTGTTCGTCATCGGAAGTGAACAAAGTGTTCCCGCTAATTTTATTTCCGTTAAACGAGATAGTGAGGTCTTCGTCTTCGTATTTGAGTACAGCGGCAGAGACACCTGATTCAGTGAATACAGCAGCGAGCTTGTCTCTGGACTTATATGGAGGTATAACGACCAAAGACCTGCGAGATCCTTCTAGTTGCCAGAGATGCGTGACTGCCTTAACGTAGTCAGGATCGATATCGCCGGTTTGGGGCGTCGAGCGAAGGATAGTGGCCATTCGACGAAGTTTTTGTGTAGTAAGTCGAGCTTCGTAGTCAGTTTTGAAAAGATCTTTCTTGTTGACGAGCGGTAAACGTAGCGGCTGCATGTTGAGCTGGTCTTGTGCCTGGTCTGGTGTATCGAACTCTATAGCGTGGATATCGATGTTGTTCGGCAGGCGGCAGATAGCACGGCCACCTGGGGGATCGAGTCCTAGACGGAAAAAGAACTTGGGGTTGACCCATTTAGAGTCGACTATGTAATGGGCCATGGAGGAATTAGCGCCAGCGTCCATGGCTATTAGTCGGAGGGGTACATTTTTCTGGTAGTTTGACACCTCTGCATCTCTGAGTTTGAGAATATAGTCTATGCAGATTTTAGCGGGCGGTTTATGAAGATTGAATGAGCGAATTTCTTCAGCACTGGCGAACCGTGGGAGGGTAGGCAGCATAGTAGCCATTTCGTCTATTATGAGAGTACTGAAACGGCTAAAACAAGCGCGGGCAAGGTCTGGATGTGACTCTATAATATCGAGAAGTCTAGTAGGAGTGGCAATAAGGAGGAGAGGGTGCGGGTTCTCTTGCAGCCTTTGGATCTGGCGAGCGTCTTCCTGCTCGTTCTGGCGGGCAAGCCACTGGTAGAGCACGGTAGTCTCGTAAGGAGAGTCTTTGAGGATCTGAGATGCCCAGTTTGCGTACTGTAGGCCAAGATCGAGGTTAGGGACTAGGATCAGGTGGCCTACGGAGTTGTCGAGGGAACGTTTTGTCAGTAAAGAGTAGAGTAAGGCCGCGAAAGACTTTCCTGCACCTGGTGGAGACCTGACGAGCATCGAGAGGCCGCTTCTGAGGAGCGCGAACATTGATCTTTGAACTGCAGAAGGTCTAGCATATCCGTTGTTAACAAGTGTCTGTTCGACGTCTAGAGGGATATCTATATCTGCCCAGGATCGTGTAGTGACGGGATCGAAGGGGAGTGTGAGTGGACGTCGTCGAAAGCTAGGCATGATGGTGACATTTCCCTTCAAAGAGGCCGATTTAGTGGTTGGACCACTGGCTACTGATCGATTAATATTGCTGTAGTGTCGTAATGATACTTTTCTTAACAAGATCGCATGGTTAATTCTCATATTGTATTGCAAATGCTAGGTTAAACTTTTTTGCGTGCAAATTGTGAGAATACCAGTCAAATTGTTGTTTTTGTTTGTTAGGCCGTTTTCTGCCAAAAAAAAAGACGTTAAGGAGATTATTAAAATTATTAAAATATCAGATTCTCAATATATCCAATTTAGGTATTTTTATAAATTGTATTTTTTGTATTTTGTTTGTTTTGGTGGTTTTTGGTAATTTTGGACTACACCAAGACTGGACATGTGCTAAGACCAAAATAGAGTTTCTTCCTGGTTCTACAACTACACCAAAGATTCTTCATATTATCGAAATATAAAACCACCTATTACCAATGATCCGCCTATTGCATATGATCACCGTGACATTACCAGGGTATATACTGTTGCTTCTTGGTCGTAGCTACAGTATCACACTACCTTTCTCGACACTGCTGCTCATTATTGCCGCCGCAGTGATCATAGTGTTAGCAATAGTCCGCTATAGGTATTTGACCTCATACGCCAAACTCAAGGAAGAACCTAGACATGAAGTCCCGCATGTCGACTTCATTCAAGACGACCGACGTGATCAGAAGCAAGGGTTCAACACTTACGTTGACGATTTCATGGGCGCAATCAAAATATTCGGCTACCTCGACCGCCAAGTCTTTCATGAGCTCACAAGGAACATGCAGACATTCAAGCTCGCAGAAGGCGATATCATCAGTCTTAACGAAGAAAGCGGGTTTTGTATTGCCGTAGACGGATTAGCAGAAGTCTTCGTACATTCAGCAGAATCTGACTCCTTACCAGATCAGTCCACCAACGGCCTTCGCCAGATCCTTGTCAACGGGAAACACAAATACCGTATACTCACAGAAGTCGGGCCTGGATCGCCACTTACTTCGCTCACACTCAATCTGTCACTCTTCCTCAAAGCCGCAAAGGGCTCAGAGTCCCGCAGTGAGTCCCGTACATCTTCCTCAGACCTAACAAGACGCCTTAATTCTGTCGGTGGTATCATGTCCGTCCCGCAGTTCCCAGAGCCCTACGACAGTCTGCTTTCGACATCGTCTATCCATTCACCAGGAGAAAGAACACCATCAGAGAATGCTGAACCAGAGACTGTACCGACCGTTATTGCATGCGCTAAGGTCGACACAACTATAGCTGTTATCCCAGCATTCGCCTTCAGAAGAGTGATGTCCCTGCATCCAAAGGCTGCCTCGCACATGTTCCACGCAATACTCGACCGTTTCGTCAGAGTCACCTTCCAGACGGGTCATAGGTACCTCGGACTCACCCGCGAGATTATGCAAACAGAAGTCAACCTCAATCAGAGCATGGAATACCTTCTACCTACATACTTGCGCGACGGAGCCATAGAGAGACTTAAAGACCGGTTTTACAACGCCGAACAGAACGACTCCGTGACCTCATCTAATACTGCAGACGGCCTGGGAACTGTCATTAGCCCCGTCAAGCGAAGAAGCCGGAAAGATATGAAGTTTTCCGCCCCCAACGAGAATGGCAAAGTCACAAGACGCGTTCAAATTGATCCTAACGAGAACCACCCAGGTGACCTGCTCTCAAGTGTTCCTCTCAGTCGCCGCGACACTTCTCTATCTATACAGGGTCTAGCAGACAAGGCTAGCAGCTGTTCTGTTAAGGTGAATTTCCCAGATGCAAGCGAAGACGATAACGAAGACACTGTAATTCGCAGTGCAATTGTCGATATACTTATGACGCAAATAGGCCTCGACAGCGATATTGTTCAGACAAACAGGCATCAGTCTGAAAGCTACAGCTCTTTGAGTAGAAACGGCAAACACGGCCTGGATTATAACCATGATCTAAGCCCCTCAGTGCGGTCCACGCCTGGATTTGGCCCTGTGCCCGCGCTATCAGCCTTAGATGCCAATTCTGTCGACGACGAGTCCAGCTCTCATTTCTCAGTGACTCAGGACAGAGTAGCCGCAGCCAGAGCTGAACTAGAACGAAATGTCCATCTTATACACTACAAGAAGGACTCAAAGATTATTTCACATAATGACCCTAGCCTTGGTTTGCTGTTTTTGATCGATGGTTTCTTAGAGATGAAGTGTCCAAACACGTTCAGCTCGGAAATGGAGACTATATATGAAGTCAAGCCTGGTGGAATCGCCGGATACGTGTCTACTATTTGCAGTAGCACTAGCTTAGTGGATATTCATGCGAAAACTGATGCATATGTTGGATACATTCCAAAATCGGTTATTGAGAAGATTTTTGACAGGTACCCCACACTGGTTTTTGGCGTGATAAGCAAGCTCAAGGACAACCTCCCGAAACTGATTCTGCATCTTGATTTCTCGCTGGAATGGGTCCCTCTGGATGCTGGACAAGTCTTGTACAGAAAGAACGACTCTGCTGATTCCTTGTACATTGTTCTGAATGGTCGTGTTCGATGCGTGGATCACGATAATGGTAAAACCCATGTTATTCGTGAATGCGGCCAGGGAGACAGTATTGGCGAATTGGAAGTACTCACCATTACAAAACGGCCGTTTACAGTCCATGCCATAAGGAAGACCGAGGTAGTACGGATCCCGCGAATTCTTTTTGAGACTCTAGCTGCAGAACATCCGGCAATCACTTTTCAGACCTCTAGAATCATCGCTGCCAGACTATCGGAAGTCTCTAACAAGGCTGGCCTGCGAAATTTCGGTGCTGGAGCTACAGAAGTGCTGCAGCCAACTAATATGAGGACTATTGGCATTATACCGGCTTCTAAGGATATACCATTAGAAATGTTCGGGCAAAGCCTGCTTTCAGCATTTCACCAAATTGGAAAGAAAGCTGTTATGCTGAATCAGGCCACTGTACTTAACCATTTAGGGCGCTTAGCGTTCAGTACACTGGGACAGTTGAAACTGTCAGGATACTTATCAGACATGGAAGAGAAGTACGACCTTGTGCTATACCTAGCAGATGGCAAGGCGTCTACTACGTGGACAGAAGTATGTGTTTCGCAGTCGGATTGCATTCTCCTTGTTGCTTTGGACCAAGGAGATGCCGTAGTCGGTGAATACGAGCAATTTATGTTGGGCTCAAAATCTACAGCACGTAAAGAGCTGGTTCTGATTCATCCGGAGAGATACGTGCCACCTGGAATGACAGACAAATGGCTAAGAAACCGTCCTTGGATTGAAAGACATTATCATGTGCAAATACCATACAAAACGAATATGATACAGAGGAACGAGCTCACAGGAAAGCTCGCTTCTATCAGAAGCAAGATGCAGGATTGGCAATCAGAGCTCCAGAAATATGCATTCAGAAGAGAAAACCGCAAGGCTATGCCAGTATACTCGTCCTCGCACACTTACAAGAACGATTTTGCGCGAATGGCTAGAATTCTGTCAGGAGACGCAGTTGGTTTAGTTTTAGGTGGAGGAGGTGCACGAGGTATTGCGCACGTTGGAATGATTCGTGCAATTGAAGAGCTAGGAATTCCTGTTGATATAGTTGGTGGTACGTCTATTGGATCGTTTGTTGGAGGATTGTATGCGCGAGATTCTGATCTTGTGCCTATATATGGACGTGTTAAACAGTTTTCTGGAAGGATTGGCAGTATCTGGAGAAACATTCTTGATTTGACCTATCCTGCGACTGCATATTTGACCGGTCACGAGTTTAATCGTGGCATCTGGAAGATATTTGGCAACGGACGTATTGAAGACTTCTGGTTACAGTACTACAACAACACCACCAATATTACGCACTCTCGAATGGAGATCCACTCATATGGATATGCATGGCGATACATTAGAGCTTCTATGTCACTAGCAGGTCTTTTACCCCCTGTGACAGATAACGGAAGTATGCTTTTAGACGGCGGATACGTTGACAATTTGCCCGTGGATCACATGAGGAAGCTTGGAGCCAATATCATCTTGGCAATAGATGTGGGCAGCATGGACGACACTACTCCTATGTCTTATGGTGACACATTATCTGGACTGTGGGTGATATTTAATAGATGGAATCCATTTTCTACGCAGCCCAATCCACCTAATCTTGCAGAAATACAGGCACGTTTAGCCTATGTGTCTTCAGTTGGGGCACTCGAAAAGGTCAAACAACTTCCTGGCTGCTTCTACCTGCGTCCACCTATTGATGACTTTGCTACCTTGGATTTCAGCAAGTTTGATGAGGTTTACCGAGTCGGATATCAGTACGGCCGACGTGAACTGCACCGACTAGTGGCTGAAGGAAAGCTTGATGGCATCCCTGGATTTGGAAGCAAGAAGGACGCACGACAGAAGAAAATGGTCAGGCGAAACTCCCTTTAAGTTTGAAACTGCTAGCTAATAATATAATTCAATAATATGGGATAGTGGTTGAAACTATAGACCCTGAAACTTGTAGCGCATGTGACATGTTGTGAAATGATTATTATTCAAGACTAACGTGTGTTAGCAGGACTAGGATTTAATGTTCACTCCAATTCATAAGTTAGGGCGTCTGGTGTAGTTGGTTATCACATCCGCTTAGCATGCGGGAGGTCCCCGGTTCGATTCCGGTGTCGTCCAATTTTTTTGCTCTAGTTATAAAGAATGCTTTATTGTTTTTACTAGTTGGATTAGACAGTGTAGATTATATTAAACATAGTATCTTTATTTTGATAGTATCTTTAGTATCTTTATGTTAAATAGTGTACAAACACTAGTACGCCGGTTGGATCTGGTATTTGATAAAAACGAAGTCATATTTCACCAAATATATCAGTGCGTCTTTGGTCCCACAAAGGCATTCTGTACCGTATCTGATGCAGATATTCTAGGTTAATATCGGCAATAGCTATACAAGGATCAGAAGTATTGGGGCATTGAGCAATAACTGTGCCCCAGGGATCGACTATCATGGAATGACCCCAACTTTCTCGTTTCTCATTGTGGCGTCCAGTCAGAGCAGCCGCCATAATGTAGCATTGCGTGTCAATGGCACGAGCACGTATCAGCGTTTCCCAATGGTCAGCGCCTGTTCGAAGGGTGAACGCGCTTGGAAAAGTGATTATCTCTGCGCCTAGCCGTCTTAGTCGTAACGCAAGTTCCGGGAATCGCATATCGTAACAAATAGCCGGACCTATTACACCAATTGGCGAATCAAAAGGTTTTACAACCTCAGAACCAGCGATTGTCCTGTCCGATTCCTTCAAGCCGACGGCATCAAAGAGATGCAGTTTAGTGTATCTGTTCGCGACGTGCCCATCCGGCGTGATCCAAAGCAGACTGTTCTTTGACTTGTTGTTGTCGTTGTGAATCTCATGCACTCCGACACTCACAAACAAGCTCGATGCCTTTTCAGACAAATAGCTGCATAGTCCTTCGACAAATCCAGATCCCTGTGGGGTGCCGATATAGTCACTGGCTTCCGGGAGGAATAGCACCGCAGTATTTGCTCTGATAGCCTTGTCAATGAGAACTTTAACGCACGATAGGTTCGCCTCGACACTCGCTGTGGCGCAGAATTGACCTACAGCCGCTAGTGCCATTGTCGATGTCCAGCTTAAATGAACTACTGTCACATACCAGTGTAATTCGCCCAGTGGCAGTTGCAACGGTTCCATGCTTAAAAATTCTGCATAGCAACGGTAACTTGTTTGGAGAAACCTATCAGCTCCCAGTAATGCAGCCCCTCTCCCACCTATCGGACCGGTCATTCGTCACCCAGGGAAGGCACTTTGCGCTAGCAGAACGCGCTCTTGTATCAGCTAGAAGGGACAATCTGTGGTTTCTAGTAAGAGAAAGGCCTGAAACTAAGGATTTTGTGAATTTAGAATCTGCTGAAAGTGTGTATCGCTGGCAGAAGGCGGCGTAGTGCGAAACTACCTAAACAATGACCACGGATCCTGAATACCCAGTACTTGCGAGCCAAGGACTGTACGCGGCTGATATTGTTGGCGATGGCAATTGTCTTTTCAGGGCACTGTCTGATCAACTGTATGGTGATGAGAGCCGGCATAAAGGTCTTCGTAAGGCGATTGTGAAGTACATGGAAGTCCATTCCGAGTATTTTCGGCCTTTTGTTGAAGGCGTGCACAGAAGGAGAGACGGGTGGGTGGCCTATCTGCGTCGAATGGCTAGAGAAAGAACGTACGGGGATAATCTGGAAATAGTGGCGTGTTCCAGACTCTATAAGGTGGATGTTGCTATATACCAGCCTACGTTTTGCTACGTGATTGAAGGTAGATCATACGCCGACGTCGACGACGCAGAGAGCGACAAGGAACTGAGCAGCTCTGAAGAGATTCTGCAGTCTGCTAGCCTGGAATCTACCTCCACCCAGCGCGTGCATATCGCTTACCACACATGGGAACACTACTCCTCAGTACGGAACTTAGACGGCCCGCATACTGGATTGCCGAAAGTGCGTGTCACTGCGCACTCGGCGTCTGCACGTCCTGCATGGGAGGTAACTGTTCTCCAAAAGTCGTTACCGCGGCCACTATCGGACATGAAAGCCCGTGAGGCGCTAGAACGGTACCAGACTGTTGAAGCTGCTATCGAGAAACTACTGGAACAGGAATCTGAACAGGAAATGGCTGCGCATTTCGGGATCGCCGGCCCTGGAGAGAGCGGCCGCGGCCACGGCCGCGACAACGAGGATGATGACGATGACGAAGATGACTATAATGACAGTTTCCAGAACCAGAACCACTTTAATGATAATGACGAAGACTACGACAGTGCTTCTCGGCGGCCGACTCCGGACTCTGACGATACTCCACCGTCTTCGAGGACCCGGAACAAGCGGCGCGAAAAGCAGCAGAAGAGACTGGAACTGCGAAGACGTCGAGCTGCGGCCCGGTCGCAGAGGAAGGCCGAACAGATGATGGACAGTGCTGCAACGACGCCTGGCAGCAGTGGTATGGATACACCTCCAATCAAGGAAGTGTTCATTTAAGAGCGCTAACGACGTTACTGTAACAACGCTGCGACGTTACTGCAACAAAGCTACGATTATATTGTGACAATGCTACGACAATACTATGACAATTGTATTTCTGTATAGTTACAATTGTATTTCTGTATAGTTACAATCGTAATTCTGTATAGTTACAATCGTAATTCTGTATAGTTACAATCGTAATTCTGTATAGTTACAATCGTATTGCTGTATGATTACAATTTCTCCTTAATAGCCTTCTTGAGACCCATAGGGTTAGCGCCTACAACGGTTTCAATCTTCTCGCCGTTCTTGAACAGCATGAAAGTGGGCATGGCGCGTACGCCGTATTCAGCGGCAATATCGCCGAGTTGGTCGACATCGACTTTAATAAAGACAGCATCGGTGAATTCCTCAGACATTTTGTCGACGACGGGAGCGATGGCTTTGCAGGGTCCGCACCAGGTAGCAAAGAAGTCGACTACTGTGAGTTTGTCAGAGGCAATAGCGCTCTTGAAGGCGTCAGCAGATGTAATCTCGGATATCATTCTTATTTGATTAAATCTTTTTATATTATTCACTCGTATATTTCTACCAAGTAGATTTGCAGAAACTCTTAGCATAAATTAGCAGGACTAGAAGTGCTATTTATATAGGTGATGTAGGTGACTAAGCGAAGTTCTCGGCTCGTGGAGTCGGCGGCAATCTCATTACGTAAGCCGGGTAACCAGTTTTAGGTTAAGGTAATAACGAACCTAGCATAGTAAATTGTTTTGTATTTTTCTTCTTTGTTTATTCTAGAAGAGAAAAGAACAATGACGCAATTAATATAAGTTATTAGTGCGTAGTAGATGCTGGAGCTACAGGTATTCCATATCGCTGTAGTCAGGTGCAGACACGTAATCGTCTTCGTCATGCGACGACTCTGTTCCATAAGGGATCACAGGTTTCTGCAAACCTAAGGATTCCAACTCGTTAGTAGAGTACTGTTCTTCGCGCGCTATTTGAGCCTGCTCACCGCGGGGAAGAATCGAAGGATGTGAAGAGTATGACGTTCGTTGATTAATGCCTTCTACGGTCGTCAGTGTTGCTGCGGTGTCTTCGTCAAGCACTTGTGATATTTGTGACAGCTGCGACAATTGCCGCTTCGTTGTTCCCTCGCGAGAGTGCAGCGGTATACCCCGTTCTGTGTCAAAAGAGAATCTTAATGTATCCCCATCGCCACTGGATTCGTCGTGCGTTTGTCTCGACTCCTCTTCGCTATCATACGCTTCTTCCGCCGTTTCGTAGTCGGATCTCCCCGTCGCTGTCCCGGCTTCTGTGCGTCCCTCTGTTGTCCAGTCTGCGCTGTTCTCTGAACCAATAGTCACTGCGTTCGGGTATGTGTGGCTATGCAGGTACTTAGTCCGCTGTACGAAATCATCGTACACGGCTTCAGTGAAGCTGCCGGTGCGCGGTCTTATTGGCAGATCAGGCAGCGCGGGAAGTTCAGGCAATCGCATTTTTGGCTCCTCCTGGGGCGCACCATGTTGTCCGATAGGCCGGAACATCGACTCCCTAGTACTGGAACCTTCATATTGATCTTGTGCTCGCCTGCGCTCAGAATATTCCCAGTCCAATACTCGTCTGATCTTGGCTGCATCTAGTCTGTCTACAGCCATAAAGAAATCACCCCACGTTACTTTCGGGTCTGCTACTGAAGAATACCTGGCTTTCTTGATTTTGCCCTTCGGATCCAGCAAACTTGCTTTAGATATCTCATATCGTTCTGTCTTTTCACTTGGCGGCCCAGATATGTACTTTGGATCCTTTACTGAAAGGACATCGCCGATATTGAGCACATCGGCCGCCGATTGTCTCTTAGGGTTCGTCTTCTTCTTGTGGCTTGACTTCCAAAGTAACCCCATTTTTTGGTATTAATGGTTCAGAAAGCAATCACTAAAAACAAACTGCACAGTAGAAGTCGGCAGTAGAAGTCGGTTTCTTGATTCTCTTTTTCGTATTCTGCGATATGGTAATTTGTACGAAAGGCTGGGGATTTACCTAATTGAGATTTAGAGTTTTCATATCGTCCAATATGGAAAATGTCAATTATTCGACATATACTTATATCTAGCTCATTAAGCATTTTTTTTTACTAAGTTCTAGGTAAAATGCTTCTTATGTTTTTGGACATCTTCCGTCTAGGTAGTCCATCTCGCGACTACAATGTTCTGTGACGATTGATTCGACAATATACAGATCATCCAATGACAGCAAGCCTTCTGAGAACAAGGTTTACGAGAATCTTGCTTTGATATAATAAATACAAATATATGGAGATATTACGGCATTACATGGACAAGTGCACTTGATAATATCAATTCTCTTTTAAGGGAACATGAATACCAGGGCGCTTACATTATCGGATAACTTGGGTCGACGTGGTTCAGACAATCGATAAATCAAGCTAAGAGGTGTATAGTGATTCGCTGAGTATAGTAATATTACAAGAGCGACGGAAAGAAATATCTTGCTACAGCTTCGATGAGCCCTTTAGGGACTTTTTCGATGCGATATCATTTTCGATGATATGTGCAACAGTGACAGCCATTCCGCGTGATCCCTGGTAGCCTCCACCGCCGGCGCCATAGTTGTGAACGACTTTCACATTTGTTCCTGGAAGAGGAGCAGACTCTATTTCAAGTCTGGGCCCACCTACTCGGCCTGGACGCCAGCCAACGACGTGACGGATGATCTCGAACTCGCCTTGCTCATTGAGGAGTTCGGGAAGATATTGTTTTGCACGTGCAACGATACGGTCTGCTAGCCGAGGGTCCACAGAGTCCGTGTAGTCCCCAGCAACAAAACAACCGCCAAGGACAGTCGTTCCATCGCCTCTAGACATTGAATAGAACAGCTCCTGTCGAGTTTCGGACTGCACCCAGGGCGATCCGTCCACGCCTGAGATACTGAGCATTGTGTCGAGGCCGAATCTGTTTGGGCACGGGTCGCGCACAAGAACAATTTGACCCCGTATAGGAATGGCATTTGGGTCATTAATGCCGCCAAGCGTGGAGACCATCACACCGGTGCAATTGACAACATAGTCGGGTGTGCCTTTCGGATGGTACTTGACAGCGTCATTGATATGGGCAAGTTTGACCCGTTTCAGCCGGATACCGAAGTTGCTGAGCTGCGAGACTAGCCATGCAAGGTAGACTGAAGGGTTGATGTTGAACGACAGGAACTTGTAGCCGTACGCCATTTCACCGGGATAACTCCTAAGTTCGCTGGCGGTTAGTGGTGTATAGTTTTTGACGAGATTCTTGAACCAAGGTCCTCTTTTAAGAAACAGGCTGCCTAACTGCTTGTCAGGAAGATCAGCATCGGATTTTCTGGTTATTATGACATTATTACGGAACGTGATCCCAGCCTGTGGTACAGACTCTGCGAGCTTGTAGAAGTACTTGTACGTTTCGCCGTCGTACTTTTCAACATCCGGCTGGTTGAGCGCAAAACTCATCCAATTTGCACCAGCCCAAGGCGATGTATACTCTATATGTTGATCTCCAGGCAAGAAAGCACCAATAATGGCCACATCATGCCCTTGTTCTGCCAATGCGAGAGCAGTCGACAGGCCGATGACGCCCGCTCCGACCACTACGACTTTCGCCATAAAAAAATACTAAGAGATAGCACTTAACAAACAATTAATATAAATAAGCACACCCTAAAATACGGCAAGAGGGTGTAAAGGGATAATTGGTGTATTCGATAAGAACAGGATACACTAAAATCGATCTATGATTCATACGACCAATAAGGTTTAAATTGAAGTAGGTTTAGTAGGGTAAGTTTAGCATACTAAATGATGTATCACACTGCACTATACCATACTACAACTACGACTTGCACACTGCATACGAGACTGGCGCGGGAATGGCCGAAGCTTTTTCTAGGATATCTGCATTTTTTGAATCTGCAAAAGAAATTGCAGATGAGGCAGCTGGAAATATAGGCACTTCCGCGAAACCGGGCTCTCTGTCGACTTCTGAAATACAGAAATTACTCAATTCAAGGTCTGACCGAAACGTGCTTACAGGCTTAAAATACGTCACAAGTTTAGCCACTGCAGACCAGGATGCTTCTGAATTCTTTGCAGATGTAGTAAAGAATGTTGCCTCGCCCAATATGGAAGCGCGTCAACTTGTATACAGCTATCTTATACGGTACGCCGATCGTGAGCCTGACCTCGCCTTGCTTTCTATAAACACTATACAAAAATCGCTGGGGGACAAAAACCCACATGCACGTGCAATCGCTATACGTGTGATGTCTGCAATAAGAGTTGTATCTATATCCGGTATTGTGACCCTGGGTATCCAACGCTGTGTGCAAGATATGTCCCCAATCGTCCGCAGAGCCGCTGCCCTTGCTATTATCAATGCCTCCGAAATTGACCCGTCAAACAGAAGCTCTCTTTTAGAACATCTGCCCACGTTGTTGGGCGATGCAGACGCTTCAGTCGTCGGATCAGCGTTCCTTGTTTTCGTACGTCTGTGTCCCGATCGTTATGATATACTCCACTCGCGATTCAGACATTCCTGCAGAATTTTGCCGGCTATGGACCAATGGAGCCAGCTAATCGCAATAAATGTCCTAACAAGGTACTGTCGAGTTTATATGCTGCAGTACTACTGGGTTTCTTCGCACCCCGGAGCGCCTTCAAATACGTTCACTACAGAAGCCCATTTCTCAGACGCGCCACCAGATAACAAAATCCCCTGGTCTAAAGAACTCAACCCGGATATGGTGTTATTCCTTGAGACAATCAAACCTCTACTTTGTAACTCACTTGATTCTGTCGCTGTCGCTGTCGCCACTACATACTTTTATCTTGCACCTGAAAAGTACTTGCAGTATGTTGCCGAACCATTGGCATGCAGAATCGTGCAAAATGATTCCCAGGCGCACGTTCTGGAGTTGCACGAAGTAGTAGTCCAAATTGCTCTCAAGTGCCCTCACATTTTTGCGCCTTGGATTCACTGTTTCTTCATTCTCCCCAACCCGGACTCCGCAGATACACCTTTAGCATCGCGAATTTATGCCCTCAAACTCGAAATGATATCGCTACTCTGCACAGAATCAAATATATCGACTGTCATGAACGAGCTGGGGCATTACATATTTTCTAGTACCAGTGTGGCTCTCACCTCAGAAGCAGTAAAGAATGTGGGCAGAATTGCCAGCAAAAGCCCTGAGATTGCGCAAGGTTGTCTCAATTGGCTGCTGAAGATCATCAAAACTGCGGCAGTAGCTACTACCAGCACAAGCGCTAATCCTGTCTTACTCTGTGAATGCGTTCCTGTAATCAGGTACATTGTACAGCTAGACCCTGACAGATATTCTAATGTCGTGGTAAAGTTGGCCAGTTTGCTTGTAACGCCAGGACTTGAAGTCGATGAAGCGCGATCATCTATAATCTGGCTTGTTGGTGAGTTGGGAAGCTACCCTACGGTTCAAAAGATTGCTCCGGATATACTGAAGATCCTTGCTAAGAATTTTATGGACGAGAGCGAGACGTGCAAACATCAGATCCTCCTGTTAGCTGCCAAATTGTATTCTTATTATGTTCAAGAGCAAGGCAAGGATTTGGTGGATCGCGTTCTAAAAGGCGGATCTGACGATATATGCTCTAATGAGATAACGCTTCTTTTTAACTATATCATACTGTTGGCGCGATATGATGTGTCATTTGATTTGAGGGACCGAGCGCGCCTTTTCAAGGCTTTGCTAGCTGATCCTACGTCATCTGCCGCTTCTGATCCCGACTCGTCGGCAGCGGCATCTGCTGCGTTAGCTGCATTGCTGCTGCAGGCTCGCAAGCCGCGTCCTAAAATGGAATATGAGTCTTCAATGTCCCAGGATCTCACAATTGGCACTGCCTCACAGGTGCTACAGAAAGCACTTGACGGATACTATCAGAACCAAGAGATCCCGGATTGGGCCACCAGCGCACCAGGAATTAATATGCGGGATGACGATAAGGTATACCATAATGAACCTCGCAAAGTCAGTTCCAATTCACATGCTCAACGCGACAACAGGGCAACGATACAACAGCCATCCAACGGGTCGATCAAGTTGAGAAGCCTGGATGATTTCTTTGCCGAGACACCTGCGGCAAGCGGCGATGTTAGCGAGGAAGAGGAAGAAGAGGAGGAGGAAGACGAAGACGAAGAAGAGGAAGATGAGGACGATGAAGAAGAAGAAGAAGCGGAGGAAGAGGAAGAGGAGGAAGAAGAAGAAGCGGAGGAAGAGGAAGAAGACGAAGACGAAGACGAAGAAAAATCACATCTTCTATCATGAATTCCAATCTTTAATGAATAACAATTGAACGACAGAGTGCATTATGGACGAATTATTTCGTAGAGCGTTTAGTTTTGCGTTTAGGCGTAGACTTAGCAGAAGACTCTTGTTTCTTCTTTTTTGATGGAGGTTCTGCAGGCTGAGCGCTAGAGGGTGTGTCCTGGTCGGAGGAAGGTTCTGGGGCGGAGGAAGGAAGGTCAGTGAGCGAGCTGGGGATATTTTCTGAGGACGAGGATGGTCTGAGATCTGAAGGGAGTTGTGGTGGCGGCTGTTGAATGGGGTTTGACGTAGTAGGACGTTTTTTCACAGAAGGACTGAGAATGGTATCGTTGTCATCGATCGAAGAGACCACTTTGCCGCTCAGGCGTATCGGTATAGATCGCAGGCTGTGTTTAGTAGAAAGCATGATACCAAAGTCAGCAGATAGGGAGGGGGCCTGGACATTGGCGGGATCGGTGGGACGCAGGTTCTCTGTGTCGATGAAAGTAGCCGCGAGAGGCACACGCTGAAGGACAGGGGCGCGTTCAGGGAATGTGGGCAGATATTCATCGTTATGGAATTGGTCAGGATATATTTTAGTCGTAGGAACAGGAATAGGGTATCCTAATGGCGCGAAAGCTTTCGGGGGATCAGCTGAGGCTGTCCTTTTATCAGCTGCCGACATTTGTTGTGAAGGGCAAAAGGTGGGTTAAGATAGGTGGGGGCGCGAACTCTACTTGACGACGACTTCACCGCGTATCTGAATAGAAAAGGGGGCTAGCAGTACCGAAAGGATGGTGCTGAATATCGACGAATGTATAGAGCACGTGATCAAGACGGAATTGCTGGATGAAGCAGTTGTGGTGGCGATATGTGCGAAAGTGAAGGAGCTGCTCGTAGACGAGTCAAATGTGATCCAACTGGCCGCGCCTGTGACAGTAGTAGGAGACGTTCATGGACAGTTCTATGATCTGATTGAAATATTTAGAATTGCAGGTCAGTGTCCAGATACTAACTACTTATTCCTCGGCGATTACGTTGACCGCGGCTACTTCTCGGTCGAGACAATCACATTGCTTTGTCTGATGAAGATACGGTACCCTCAGCGGGTGCATCTGATTCGTGGAAACCACGAGAGTAGGGGTATTACACAGTCGTACGGATTCTACACTGAATGCGTGCGCAAATATGGCTCTGCAAACGTTTGGAAATCGTTCACTGACATGTTCGACTATATGACGCTCTCGGCAGTCATAGACAACACAGTATTCTGTGTCCACGGCGGACTCTCACCGAGCCTTGTCCATTTAGACCAGATAAAGCTCATAGACAGATTTCGCGAAATACCGCATGAGGGACCTATGGCCGACCTTGTTTGGTCAGATCCAAGCCCCTCGAACAACGACTTCGCCGTCTCGCCAAGAGGTGCAGGCTACACTTTTGGCAAACGAGTCGCAGAGCGTTTTCTAGATGTGAACAACGTCCAATCGATCTTGCGTGCTCACCAGCTGTGTCAAAACGGGTACCAGCAACTTTTTGGCGGTATCGTGTCGACTGTCTGGAGTGCTCCAAACTACTGCTATAGATGCGGTAATATGGCCTCTGTACTTGAAGTCAGCGACACCGGCTCTCAATTCTTCAACGTGTTCGACGCAGCTCCCGAGAATGCAAAAATACAAGAAAATAACGATCATTATAACATGAATGGCGAGTCTATACTCCCGGACTACTTCGTCTAAAACTTCTCGAGGCAAACGATCACTCAAGATACGTATATGATCCTGCCAGAAGAATCCCTGGTGGGATTTGCCCTCGAATAGGAATGAGCACTTTAGCTCTATTTTCACTTTCATCAACCTCAGAAACATGCATGAATCCCATTATCGGGTAATTTAAACTCTCACCCGGCTGCTCAACTGATTCCTTCTGAATCAGCGCCAAAACACTGTTCTGCAGCACAGACAGGTCCTCTATTGCTTCTACCAGCCCCGAAAGAGCCGCCGCCTTACTGCTGCCATCTTGGTTTTCATAACTGTCATTAACGATTTCTTCACCGAACCCGTCGTCTTCCTCATCACCTGCGCCAATTGGCAGCACTGACGACTGCACAAACTTGGTCTTTTCTACCTCCAAGACACGGTAGATGACCTTTTTACTAAGGTCCAGAGACGTCGAGAAAGGATTAAGCACGTGTGATGCAGTTGGCGACCCATAAAAGTATTCTCTGATCTGTTTTTGTTGCACTGCGCGGATATACGAGTCCTCGCGCTCAACTACTCCGCCAGACTCTGGGACTCTAACCACTGAGGCGGACGGGAACTTGTCGGCGAATCGTTTACGCAAATCGCTGTATATTCTCTCATGACCGATTACGACTATTACATCGACCTTAAACAGCTTGACGATAGTTTCAGTCATTTCATAGTCGCCGTGCTTGACGTGTGGGGTGTCTATGATGACGCCTGCAGGCAGGGACTTTGATTTCTCGTTGACGGACTCGGAGAGCTTTGTAATTGCATTCTCATAACAAGCCGGGCTGGCCTTGACGGAGTCGTGACCGTAGTAGTACGACAGCGGGGCACGTGTAGGAATATGTGTAGCAGCCAAGCCGGTTTCGTTGGCATCGCCCCATCCCGAAGCAGATTGCGGGTCAAGAAGGCCGTTGATATGAGCAGCCGAGACTGCGCCGGGCGGCACAGACACAAATCCAGCAGCAGGGTCTAAATTTACAGCAATTGGTCCAGGATTGGTTCCCATGCGCTTCACAATGTAGGCGGTCAAAGTCTTCGCGAGCGAAGTTTTGCCAGTGTCTTTCGGACCGGTGATCAGGACAGTAGGGCCCTTTGAGACTCTCATTTTTTCAAGAGATAAATGTAAATTTAAGTACACGGGTACGGGTGTCTCTTCGCCGATGTATTCTGAGGCAGGAGAGCCTGTCCATTGAAACTCGCAGCCGGTGTATGTGAACAGAGCAAGTTTAGCGACGGAGAAAGTATATGTTGCGTCTTGGGCGAGTTCGGAGCCGAATATTTCAGCAGTTCCAGAAAGAAGTTTTATCGATACGACATCCTGAGGCTGGATTTGAGTCTCGAAACGCCATTCTTGATTGGCTTCTAAGACTACAGAAGTCATTTTGTATCTGCTGTGGTGAGAGCTGGGTGTTGGAGTGCAAGTGTATTTACGCCTAAGGTGGGAGAAGAAAGTATTGGGCAGGCAGGGCAGGGGCGCCATTCTGGGGCGGATGTAATCAAAATGGCGACACTAACGCAGTAAAAGAGGGGCAAAAGACGCAGAAATAAATATGTATAGCCATAGACAGGGGAGGCAGGCTAAATTGTGTCGTTCTGTTGCTGGTAGTCATTGACGCGCATGTTGTGGGGTAAATCGACAGAGGGCATGAATTCCAGGGCGACATAGGCGATGCCAATGGCTATTATGACGCTGCCGGCGAGGATCCTCAAGACATGAGAATGGAGCAGAATCGAGCCGACAAAAATATAGAAGACACCTCTACCGATGAAGGAAAACAAGAAGGAAGCGTAAACGGGCGCAGCTGGAGGGATTTGAAACTCTAAGAGGCCAATCACTAAACCGAAGATGATGACGTATACGGCGATCACAGTGCTTTGAAAAGAGACAGGGAAGAATTGTGAAACTCCACCTAGAATCATTAAGATCGCACTAGTGAGATTTACTGATTTGAACACCAGTTCTGGGTCTAATTGAGCAATGAAGTCCATTGTTGACAGAGTGAAGTGGTCAATGGGAGGTTTATTTTGACCACTAGATGGAGGTGTGGATAGATATAAGACGCAATTGGGGCAAGAAATAAATACATACATATATTTACATGTATACACAAATTATATACATTATACGTAATATAATTCTAAATTGGATCCGTTGTGAATCTCGTAATCGGACAACGTAATATGGTCCTTGAATGTAGTGTAACTGTTGTTAGCGATCATCAATCATCGATCAACAATTTCAATCTTTTTCCATCAAAATACTTACCCTTTTTTCAAGACTATCAGTTAGTAAAGAGTTCAAACTATCTAAAAATGTACTTACCGATCTTGTCTGGAGCAGTACCTATCTGCGCTGCCACCAGCTTCTTGAAATCTCCAATAGTATCATCTTCCAGACACTAACAGTTAGTATCAGTGTATCAATATCAGTGTACTTCCTATTGCAATAGCTTACCTTCACTTTTATACGTTTTCCAAGACTGTTGTTAGTACAGCAATCAACTATTGCGAGGAGCACTTACCGGTCGTTGCACTGAACCTCGATCATTAGCGTAAAAGTTAAGTTAAGATGTGTCAATATAGCATTATATTAGTGATATTGGTACATTGTAGCCTGCAATGTTTGCACTACTATTACCGGTTTTGCGCTTTTTCTACATTCTTCATGCATTTACGGCACTACGTTGAGTATGTGTTATAGATAGTATAGTACGTGTGCAGTAGTGACATCGTCTCAGGCGCTCCGATCAATTAGTCGAATTATTAGCCTGAATGCTTCCATGTGCACACGTAAACACAATAGAATGCACAGCAATGCCTTATTGGTGGCTATTGCAGCGGCAGCAGTCGCAGCTTATCCTACAACAAGCTTGCCGTCGCCAAGGGTGTACTCGGGAATCTCGAGGTTAAGCGGGGCAGGTCCCTTTCTAATGCGTCCAGAAATGTCGTAATGAGATCCGTGGCAAGGACAAAACCATCCACCATAGTCTCCAGACTCGCCAATGGGAACGCATCCAAGATGTGTGCAGACACCAAGCATAACAAGCCATTCGGGGTCTTTGACTCTAGCCGAATCTTCTTCTGGGTCGCGTAGTGCAGAAAGATCTACACGATTAGCTTCATCAATCTCCTTCTGAGTGCGGTGTCTAACGAAAACTGGCTTGCCTCTCCATTTCACAACCAAATTCTTGCCTAACGGAATCTTAGCGAGATCTACCTCCACCTTCGCCATAGCTAAAACGTCCGCTGACGCGCTCATCGTGTACAAAAAGTCTTGAACTGTGCTCTTCGCAGAAGTCGCTCCAAGGAATCCTAACGTTCCGACCATGAAGTACGAGTATACCCGAGACTTGTCGTTGCCTTTATTAGGACGAAGGTACTTAGAAAAGTCCGGCACTTTGTAGGTATCGTATCCTTCCTCTACTGTGCTACTTGTAGACTTCATGCGCAATCCACTGACGCTGCTAATTCGCCCAGCATTCCTTGCAATTCGCGGCAACACAACTCCGCTACGTGAAAGCATCTTTCCTTCTAAAAATTATTCGTTTTCGTTGAGTTGTCGTAACACTAGTGATTGGTCGGGAGAATCAGTCCAACTTTTATTGTTCTCACCTTTTTCGCCCTTCTTCCTATTGGTCATTATAATATAGGGTTATAACAACCCTAATTGGCACCTCCAAATATAATGTGAGTATATACTGGAAATAAAACGTACTGCTGTTGCTCATTATTTAACCGTAGCCGTCCCATAATTTACATCTCGCGACCCCTCAATTACAATTTCGTAGCTTCTTCGCGCAGTTACTCTGCTTCGGCATTTGGCTGCGTCTTCTCGGGGCCCTCAGCAACCGTATCGTTCGTTTCGTTCGTGTCGCTCGACTCTATCGATCCTTTAGGCTTCATTTTCCGTGCAGTAGAGACAGGCACTGTCTTTGGTATCAGATCTTCCAGAAACCCTAAAGCATCGTACTTCTCCACGGCATTGGCAACATCCTTGTACTGTATTCCTGACCGCCGGTCCAATCGACTCAGCTCCACGCTTTTGGTGCCTATGTAGCTCAAGAAATGTTCAGTTGCCGCCGCAATGGCAAATGTCGCGTCTTTGCTATACACGACCGAATCAGGATCAACGCGCAAAACTTTCCTGACTCTAGAGACGGGCAAATCGAGTTTGGCCAGCTTCTCTAGTTCTTCTTTCTCGTAACTCTCTATATTACGTCCGTTAAGGAGCTTTTTCAGGTCTATCGACCCGTCTTCTTTCTTTTTGCGCTGCTTGGTCGCCGGTGATTGTCGACGACGCGAAGACGGAGAGGTAACGGGTGCTTCAGTGTCAGCTGTTGGCGTAGGCGTTGGTGCTTGCTCGATTTGGGTGGACTCTGTAGGCGCAGCGGCCGTAGCAGCGGTAGGAGGAGAAGAGGAAGGAGGAAGAGGAGGAGAAGCAGCCGAGGCGAGAGCTGGAGCAGGCGCAGGCGGCTGGTAAACGGGCTGACTCATTTCGATCTCGCTACCCTGTGACATGCGTTGCATCGGATGCATAATAGGCGCCGGTCCCGGTACTGGCATAAAGTGGCCCATGGGCGGACCAGGCATCGGGATTCCAGGGTGAATGTACCCATACTGCTGCATACCGTACGCTGGATAAGCGCCAGGAGGCGGTACAGGCAAATGTTCGTAGCTGTATACCATATTGGAGTGGCCAGGAGCCATCCCTGGAGGCATATGACCGAGCTGCGAAGCATGCGGGTGTTGATGTGGATGCTGGTGTGGTTGAGGATGCAGGTTGTGGTGCATGACCTGCTGCGGTTGCTGCTGTTGTTGTTGCTGTTCCGGCAGCGGGATGCGCGTGTTCTCTTGCGATCCCGGGTGATCCATACGCGGCAGCTGATGTTCCATAGTAAACACGCGAAAAAAAAAAATGGAGCGAGGCGCGGGGTTCGTTTAGGACGTGGCAGCCGTGTAGAAAGTAAAGTGTACACGTTAAAAAAGGGTTAGCCCACAAGCTTGTATGACAGTTGCAACTGTAATTACATTGTCCAATAAAAATGTCTTATAGAGTATTAAGGTTTTATAATAATACACCGACCCACACCCATTGCGTTTACCTTTTGCATGCTTCAATTTTGCCGTAATGGTGCTCAAAGAAACGCAGAGATACGATGAATTCCGCACGGTCGATCGAATGCGCGATATGGTGACTGACTATGTGCGAAGGAAATCGTACATTCCGCTTCTCATAAGAGCTTTTGGACGCACAAAGTATGCCACCCTGCTGTTATCCGCCTACAAATCGTGTCAAACCTGGATCGTGCTAACACTTGTAGGCATGACTATTGGACTAATCGCCGGTATTTTGAATATTGTGACGTCGTGGTTGTCGGATATAAAAGTCGGATACTGCTCGCGCGGGTTCTATTTAAATAAGACATTCTGTTGTTGGGGTTTGGGCCTTGAATCTTGCAACGATTGGCACACTTGGACCTCTTTCTTCCCTATAAAATATATTGTTTTTGTCAGTCTTTCAGTTGTTTTTGCATGGACAGCCGCTTATTTAGTCAAGGTTTACTCAAAAACAGCGGCCGGTTCTGGTATCTCAGAAATCAAATGCATAATATCAGGATTCTTACTCAAAGACTTCCTGGGCCCAGTCACTTTGGCTATTAAGTCTATAGGTTTGCCTTTAGCAATTGCTTCGGGCTTATCTGTAGGCAAAGAGGGCCCTTCGGTACACTACGCAGTTTGCGCCGCTAGCGTCATTACCCAGTTTTTCTATAAATACAGAACTTCAAATCACCGGTCAACTGAAATGCTGATTGCCGGTTCTGCCGCAGGCGTAGCCGTTGCATTTGGAAGTCCCATTGGAGGCGTACTGTTTTCCCTAGAAGAGATGTCTTCTAGTTTTCATTTGAGGACTATTTGGAGATCCTACTTCTGCGCCCTCATTGCTACATGGACGCTTGCAGCTGTCAACCCTTTCCGTACAGGCCAATTGGTCATGTTTTCGGTCAGATACCAACACACATGGCAGTTCTTCGAGGTTCTATTTTTTGTCATAATAGGAGTGCTGGGTGGTATGTATGGCGGCTTTGTAATTAAGTGGAATTTGTTCATTCAGGGTTTCAGAAAGAAGTATCTCGCGAATTACGCTATACAAGAAGCAATGGTCTTGTCTTTCATTACAGCATTGATATGCTACTTCAACTCCTTCTTACGCATAGATATGACTGAATCAATGGAGATTCTGTTCAGGCAGTGCAACGACATAGTAGATCATTATGATCACATTTGCGATGCCAACAGAAGAGGATGGATTATAACGAGTCTCCTGAGTGCAACCTTCATAAGAACGATTCTTGTCATTGTTTCATACGGTTGTAAGGTACCCGCTGGTATATTTGTGCCTTCTATGGCTATTGGCGCTACCTTTGGTCGTGCAATTGGTATAGTTGTTCAGATACTGCAAGAGAAGTTCCCCAATGCTATGCTTTTTGCAAGTTGCAGGAATTTAGAAGTATGCATAACACCAGGATCATATGCTTTTCTTGGTGCTGCGTCTGCGTTATCTGGAATAATGCATATAACTGTTACTGTTGTAGTTGTCATGTTTGAACTCACAGGCGCAGTCTCATATATTGTACCTACTATGATCGTTATTGGCGCTACTAAGGCTACGAGCACTTGGCTTTCATCAGGTGGACTGCCCACAGAAGAAGGTGGAATTGCCGACAGAATGATATATTTCTCTGGGTTCCCCGTTATTGACGCCAAAGAAAACCCTTATTTCAACGTGCCTGTGAAATCAGCTATGACACGCGATCCCGTCACTCTAGACTTCCAGTCAACCGCTGAAACTGCCAGAGCTGTTCTGAATGAGCACCCGTATAGGGGGTTCCCGGTAGTTCGAGACAATTATATAGAAGGGTTTGTCAGCCGGGAAGATCTCGAAAAAATGATATCCGAAGATATGCGCCTCGCTGAAGTCATAGACACATCACCTGTGAAAGCCTCCAGCAGTACCGACTTAGAGGTTATTTTCAGAATATTTGCTACTGTTGGTCCGCGAGTGATACTAATTCATGAGCATGATTCGCTACTTGGTTTGATCACGACAAAAGACGTTTTGCGATTCAAATTAGAACACGAGATAGAACAAGTATCAGGCGAGCGACGAGGAAACATGAGTGCGGACGCGATTACTACGGCTCGATACGAAAAGATGTGGAGAATGATAGAGCGGTGTATGGATATTCCTAAAACTTGTTTTGGATCAAATCGTTGATAGCAGTAGTGCCTTCAACTACAGATTGCACACACTGATGAATATCCTTGAAAGAATCGAAAACTCTGTAAGGGATATGCTCACGCTCACACCATGTTATAAGATCTCTACCTGCCTTAGCAAAAAGAAGATCAGTCTCTTTAGCCGCGCTAAGGTCAGAGACACCGTCTCCGCAGTAAAACAAAGGAGGATGTCCGTCTACTTGGTATGGTTTAATGCATAATGACTTATCGTGGCCGAAATGAGAATCATCATGGAAGACGATTTCCCACTTTTTACCTTCTGGGTCAAGATACTTCACGTCATTCGAAACGATTTCTATGTTCTGAACGGCCTCCTCACCAACAAGCTCGGTGAGGAGGGCGCGAATGATAGGTTTCATACCGCTAGACACAACGATCACTTTGACATTGTTCTCACTGGTCCATTTATAGAACTCTGCGAATCCAGGGTCAAGTTTCACATTGTCTTTTAACAGCTGAATGCATTCTTCGAAAGGCATGTCTACAGATCTGAGCATTTCATCGAAGGAATCACTGCATCAGTTAGATTCAATTACTTATTACTCGCAAGGCTTGCGTAACTACTTACCGGAAACTCATTTTGCCCTCGAGGACCAGACGGTTAAGTTCTTTACGACGTTCCACGCCGAAGCCAATATTGTCGGTAAGGTAGTCATTGCTGTCCTGTACACGTGTTAGTAACGTTGAAGGCCATTTGGGGTTGGCTTTGTTTACATACCTGCAGAGTTATGGTTCCGTCCCAGTCCGAAAAGACAATTGCAGCAGGCTGAGTCATTCTGAATGCGAGTAACAAATGTCGAAAAATAGAATGCTGTTTGCGCGCCTCACCGGGTAATAACAAGATGGAGTTACCCGGCCCAAGGCCTGTTGCTTTGTGGAGCACCCGTGCACTGATATGTTGTTCAACATTGCTGGCGATTGCATGAACTGCATTACAGTTTGGACAAGAGCAGTTACGTCATGTTAAGCAGACGAACCAGATTCATAAGGATGTGCGGCGGACCTGTAAAAATTGAGCCATTGGCGCGCATTAGATGGAACAGCGGCACCGAGGGGTTGAAACGACTTCCGAGCGCTACAGCATCGAAACGATGGATGCCGGAATGGTTTTCCAAATCAATGGACCAGATCCAGCTTGGAGTGTTTGTTGCAGGACAGCGGTTTAATGACTTGACAGGATACAGCGATATAGAAAAACTGAAAATGCGTATTGAGTCGAGCGAGAAGAAAGTGCGTGATATGCGGAACGAGCTGACCGAAGCAAAAGAAGCACATGCCAAGGCAATTGGAGCGCGGAGCGCGGCACAAAGACAAATCAACGAGCTGCTGGAACGGAAACACCAATGGAGTAGCGATGATTTAGAAAAGTTCACGCAGCTGTACAGATCAGAACATGAGCTGGAAGAACAAGAGACAGAAGCTGAGAACAGGCTGATGAAAGCCGAGCGCGAAGCGGACGCTGCACAGGATTCGCTGACTCAAGCGATACTGTCGCGATACCATGAAGAACAGATTTGGTCGGACAAGATCCGACGGGCGTCGACTTGGGGCACGTGGATACTTATGGCGTTCAACGTGGGGCTATTTGTGGTTGTCCAGCTAGGCCTGGAACCATGGAAGCGGCAACGACTGGTGTACAGTTTTGACGAGAAAGTTAGGGAGGCATTACGGAGTTACGAGGATGAAAGGGCCGAGACTCTTGTTAAAGCGAAGCAGGAAAGAGCGGCGGTTGTGGCTGACGAGATTCGGTGGGACAATCTTGTGGACCGGGTCAAGAGCCTACAGACAACGAACAACATCATACTGCGGAAAGAGGAGTTTTTTACGATTGCAGGAGCAGGAGTAGCAGTTGGTATGATTTTAAGTCTTTTACGATGAGGATTTAGAGCACGAATTTTGTGTGGTTTCGGAAAAAAGAGCCCCTCTTCCTCTCTAAAGAAGGAAATCGGGGTACCTAACCCGCCCTGGTCCCACCTTAGACTACGACAACCACTCACTAAAGAATGTTACGAAGTGTGAGAACGATGCTCGGAATGACGACGCGGGCGGCGGCTTTTTGGCCGAAACCGAGTTTTAATAATATAAATATTGTAAATACCTGGAGATTTAAAAGCACGTCCAATCAGATATTGCGGGGCGCCAGGGACGGCGGCAAGAGTAAAGAACGAAGGAGGATTGAGCAAAATTTGATCAAATACAATGCACAGGGACGACGGGTTATAGGCAAAGATGCAAGCAAACGGTCGCCAGATCTGGACCGGTGTCCGGCGAAGAAAGGCGTTGTTGTGAGAGTTATGGTACTGAAACCGAAGAAACCGAACTCTGCGCAACGTAAAGCTGCCCGAGTGAGACTGTCGAACGGCAAATACGTGTCGGCGTATATTCCTGGTGAGGGACACAATGCGCAGGAGCACTCGGTTGTCCTTGTGCGTGGCGGACGTTGTCAGGATTTGCCTGGAGTTAAGTACCGGCTGGTACGCGGCGCTTTAGATCTTGCTGGTGTTGCGAACAGGTCTTCCTCGCGATCGAAGTACGGCACAAAGAAACCCGCTGAAGCCTGATGGCTGGTTATGTATGTACGAATAGAAGAAAGAGACGAACCATGAAGTAAAAGAAAAACATTCATTTATATAAATCGGACGAATCGTGAAGATGTGCTAATGATATTCTAGGTCAGAGTCCTTGGGCACAGAGTAGCCCACGATCTTGTAAAATTCTTTAGTGCACGACCAGCCACTCAGCAGCAGCGAATCGGCGGGAGCGCAGTCACATTGGCGCTCGTTTCTCAGTGTGTTAACAAGCGGACAGTTGTTGAACGGTATATGCCAGTAGCCGATGTCGTCAAAGTGATGTACCTTGTTTTTATCCATAAAAAGAGCTACGGCAATCGAGTGGACAGGCGCATCGCCCCATCTTTCGTAGAAGAACCCGCCGGACTTGTCGAGGTAGTCGAAGTAGGCAGAGTACGTGTCAGATCTCCAGAAATCCATGTCGGCAATTTCAAAGTTACTCCAGAAATGACACATGTTGTACCTAGAGCCGTCCTCTGTGACCCATTGCATCAGGCCATTCTTATTAACAGTGTCAGGGTTCTCCTGGATAAACTCCTTAGTGGTCTTCCAAAGCGTCTTGATAGTTGTTTCGTATTCGTGTAGAGAGATAGTGAACCCATACTGCTTGTCATTGTCTTCCATGAATGCGAAGGTGTCGTAGGGAATGTTGCAATACAACTTGATGTCCGGCTCGACGCGCCAGTAGTACTTGTAGTTGAGCATGAGCTCCTGTCTGTAAAAGAAGCCAGATTCAAACCTACACATGTGCCTATATGACTCTGAGTCGCCATAAATGATATTGTCGTTTTTCATCTGTTCACGCACGGCGGCGGCCTTGTCCTGGTCAATAAAGTCTGGGTACCCCCAGTGCTCGCGAGGCACTTTGCCAAAGTAGACGTTGCCAGAGCAAGCTTTCTGTACTTTTTCGCGGAACTCTTCGCTGAAGTCGCCGTCGTTAAGGAACACCCAGTCGTAGTGGTATATGCTGTTGAACCTCTTCTCGACCTGTTCTATGGACTGCAGAATGCCGCTGATATCTGAATCGCGTACCAGCGAGACAAAAGTAGCATTGCGTTTCCTATAGTCTGGGTCGTCAATAAACGAGTACTTGAACTTCGGGTAGTCCGGGAACTTCTTTTTGTAGTGGCGGAACGGGTTCTTGTACGGTTCGCGCGTAGAGGTAGGCTGAGCTGCGGACTGAGTCTCTGCGTACACGATCGAGGAGGTTTTCGCACTGTCGACCTGATTTATGCTAGCAGAAGCACCTTTGTAATTACTTTGCTTGCCGTAGTTCGATCGGTAGTTTGATCCGTAGGGTAGACTACCTGTCGCTGCCGATAGCGTGTTCGCTTGGCTACCAGCGATGTAGAACACACCAAGAACTACCGTTATCAGGACCACCAGCCGGATGATACGAATTTGACTTCTAGCCATTAGTTTTGGTTCCCTTTTTTAGTTGCAGCAATAACAGCTGCAGTAACTAGTTCCTTCGCAAGCGGCAAATATACAAGTGTGTAATAGTGAACAGCAGCGCGCCTTGGGCAAGGAGAAGTTAATGTCTTCTAATTTGGGGAGGTCGGGAACTCATCTGACTGGATAATACCACCTAGCAACCAAAAACAACCCCCTGGATTCATAACTACTCAAGTAAACACGTTCGTCCGTATCTGTTTGGTATCCAGATGCCTAGCGTTCTGGCAATTTGAATTTTACATTGTTCTATCTTTCTTCTTCTGCCAGGCTGCAAGGCCCGTTTCTTAAATTGAGGCCACTAGTCGCTCAGTTAGGACCCCCCCTTGGCATCTATTTGTCAAGATAAGGTTCGCTAGTCTAATATGTCCCTGACTAACTTCGCCGCAGCGCTTCTCGATCTATGTGAAGACAATTGCACATCGAGACTGTCAGGAGGTTTCTAGCCACCATTACATGCAAAAATTTGTACTACATTTAACTACGCTAGCACTAGTCCCTGTAATCACCCACACTCTTAGCTCTCGTAATACCAAATATCTGACACCCTATCGAGTATATATGTGCAGTTGTTATAGCAACTACGACCATTTGTGTTGTTTTGCATTGCCATCCCGCCCCCACTAATTTTTCCCCACCATAGAGCTTGACTGGAGCACCTTTAGCGAAATCGAACTCTGACGCAATGGCTGCACAAGAGTAAGTATTATCTGCGCATCTACCTGTGTTTATATTCGGTTCTAACGTCCTTTTTCTCAGAATCGATTTTGATTCCTACGTCCGCGAATTTGCAGGACACGACGAAGACGAGTATGACTTTTCTTCTAGTCGGCCCAGCGAACCGACTTACGTCTCTCAGTTGCCACCTCAGCGACCAGCCGGGGTGAGCTACGCATCAGCTGCCGGTTTAGGCCCTGATCAGTCAAGAATACAATGGCAGAACCCCAGAGCTATGACTAACGGTCCTGCTGCTTCAGCGGGCCGGATTCCACCTAGCTCCATGATGTTCAACACTCGCAACCAGGAGGATCTCCCTGATATGAGACCCGCAGAAAACCTATGGGGCCCTCCTCAACCCTCGATCAATGAAATGGAGATGCAGTTCCGAAATCAGTCTCTGGGACCCAGACTCCAACCTCCATACCAGCAAAGCCAGCACTTCCCTCCTCATGGCTACCAGCCGCAGCAACAGCCGTTTCCTCCTGCTCAAGCATCGTTGCATACAGGTGCACCTCAAGATTCTGGCCCTTTTCCCCCTGCACAGACTCTGCCCCCGCAAATGTACCCTAACGTGCCTCCACCTCAGAGGACCGGTCACTACGTTCCGGCTGGTTTGAATCCTGCTCTCGCAAAACCAAATATCGTCCCGCAAGAGCAACCGCAAGAACTACACAGCAGGGAAGATAACAAGCTGGCAGAAGCAGATCGTATAATCAGGCGTGGACAGAGGCTCGCTGCTATTGCCCCTTATAACGGCTTAATGACAAAATTCGAGAAAAATCTAATCGCCCGTATACAGGTGCAGCAGCTGGTATCTGCCTCTGAAGACCCATTATCCGGGGAAGATTTTTATTTCAACGTCTACAGAGCATTGCAAGGACCTAGCCAATCTGATTCTCTTGCTGACACTTACATTTCTGCAGGTTCAGCACGTGCAAGACGAACGCAAGACAGCTCCATGGCGAGGATGCAACAGCAACTCAAACGCGCTGTAGCGTATGCTAAAACTAAAGGCCCACGCAAGGAACAGCTGTCTGCTGATGGTGCACTAGGAAAGATTTCTATCAGCAATGTAAGAAATCCTCGCAAATTGCTTGATATAGCTGCCGGTGTGACCGATAATACCAATGAAGAGACTGGCGGTTCCGCTGTCGCAGGCGAAACTGCTGCTGCCAGCCCGGTGACTGGTCCTGAGGTTACATTAAAAGCTATTGAACAAGCGTTTATGAATCTGCTGAAGATTGAAGAGTTGTTACGAAATAAGCCTTCTGAAGATGATTTCGACTGGAAAACGAAGTATGATTCCACAATGGCCGCATTATGGGACAAGTTGCACGTGAATGATCCACTTATTGAACGTGGAACATTCATAGATATCTTATCTCATGCTAAGGGTATCAAGTTAGTAGCTAGAGCCTTTTCTCTTTTCACAAGAGAGCAGAAGATGATGATTCTCACTGTTATAGTTGCACAGCTGAATTTGCTTGATGCTGTTCGGTACGGTGATGTGCGTGGACACATTTCAGACAAGATTGCTGAACAGGTTGACCTTCTAGAGAGAGTGTTAGTTCCCAGATTGGTACAGATTATCTCAGATCTCTCTGCTCATGTTATCATTGGGCTAATTAACATTATTATTGATCGCACTGATTTATTAACTGTTTCGAAGTCATCTGTCGGCCAGACTATATTGACAGTTCTGATTTCAAGTGCACAGCTGACACGTCAAGATGGCGCAGCGGAGGAAGGAGACATTGTGGCGATGGAAGCTATGTTTGACAGTCTTTTAGAGACTATTGCTGGACATTTAAGCGAGATGTTCCCCAAGAGTGCAGAAGAGTCTGCGCATGTGTGGCAGCTACTTGCGGCATTGGCGCTAGCTGCTAAATCAGAAGAACAGCAGCAGTTGCTTATTGAAGGAGCCAGACAAAATATTTTTGATGTGATGGCCTATGCGCGAACATTGCCAGCGGAACAATCAGCAACGAAGATTAGCAATTTGAACTTGTTCTTGAACGTTATGGGACTAGCGGCGACAGTTAACGAGATTCATGAACTCTAAACGACTCTTAACGTGCGCTATTTGCTAGAATTGGTTAACGATATGCTAGCGCATTTGATCTATAACACATTATGTTGTTATTTGCAATTATTTATAGCACATTTGTAAGCGGATCCTGCTGTATATCTAGGTCAGTGACACATGGCACATAGCTTGGCAGACGGATAGATGACAGGAGCGTTGAGGTTGTTTCGATTTTAAAGTTTATCTATATACACACACACTCCTTAATTGAACAACTCAAGGTTCTCCTTACGACTTCCTTTTGAAGACAAAGGAACACAATATGAACGGAGAATATCAAGAAAATGTCGATGATCTTAGTCTGTACGACACGATTCACATGGGATTTGCGCTCAGTGCGATCATGGTGCATGGAATAGGATGGATCGTATCTGGTACAATTCAGAGCAAACAGCCATTTTTCCAGTATGTGTATCGCAAACTCTCGCGGTATTCAGTAGAATCTATGAATATAAAGCAAATACGTAAACTTACGGGTGCAAAGCGGCCGATGCCTAATGCAATGATACACTTGGGGTCTAGTTCTGTGTTTTATTCGAAAGTTCGCAGATACGGCGAACGTATAGGCTCGACAAGGGGATACTGGGTGCATGAAGTCGAAGGCCGTCAACCTAATGATCCAGTTATTGTTTATTTTCATGGTGGAGGATTTTATGCTCCTGCACTGGCTGCCCATTTCGACATATTATTGGCGTTAGCGGCCAATTTAAATGTATCGATTGTCTTTGTTGACTACTCTCTAGTGCCACATGCCTGCTATCCGCAGCCAATAAGAGATTCTGCTGAAATCTACGCTGAACTGGAGAAAATGGGCTGTTCTAATATCATACTGGTAGGAGACTCCGCGGGTGGCAACTTGTGCATGGCCCTTATGAATGGTATCCATTACGGGTTCCCGGAATCGTTTCGGGCCCCCTCTTTGCATGTCCGGCCCAAAGCGTTTCTGTGTGTATCGCCCTGGTTGAACTTACACGCCACAAAGACAGGCTCATATGTGGAGAACAACTCAAAAGATTTATTTTCAATAGAGATCCTGAACCATTGGGGGTCGCTATATTGTTCACAACCACCAGACAAAGAAACTACCTGGGTGAGCCCTGCAACTGGATCCACTGACTACTGGAAACCGGCGCTGCCACCAGGACTCATCATATACGGACCGCTTGAAATCATGGCTGACGAAATCAAGGAGTTCGCCAACCGCTTGGAAATCCCGCTTTTCGAAGAGAAAGGCGCTCCTCATGACTACATACTCATAGACTTTCAGCTACGATCTACGGAGAACAAAAAGCTCGAACAGCCTGCATTTAAAAAAATGATGCAATATCTTCAATCAGTACTATAGTCGACTGAAGAAGACAAATTAATAATAAACATAGACATGTTCACTAAACAGGCAAGTAGCACACACACACAGCTCGTCCATTCTAGCAATTGTTAATGGCCATACATAACCCGTTCATGAACAGAGACGCGCAGATTGATCCAAGACATGTTCCGGCGCAGATAGTGCAAATATCGCCAGTGCGATCTGCCCCGCGATCAGGCTGCTGTTGCACGTATTGAGGCTGTGGCTGCTGGTAATATTGCGGCCCACCTTGCGGCGGGTATCCTTGCTGCGGATAGCCACCTGGCACTGGATATCCACCTTGCTGAGGATAGCCTCCTGGAGGTGGGTATCCTTGTGGATAGCCTGGCTGGTTGGAATGAGGGTTCTCCATATATTGTGGTGCTGGTTGCGAGCCGTAAAACTTCTCGTTTTCACCCATTTTTGTATCGATTTATGGGGCGCAGTAGTGGTAGAAGGCAAAGTGAGTTGCGAGCAGATACTCGGACAAAAGATGAATGTACGGCTTAGACACGAACCCTTAACCCTTAAACCGCCTGATTTGACGATTCGTAAACTAAGCCATTGATTTAAAGACGCATTCGCAATCCGCTCTGATTGCGTGCATTAGATATGAAGAAAAGTAGTTCAATTAGTAAGCATCAAAGTGATAATGGAATTATTTGTGTATTGCGTTTTTCCTTATATGCTGAACTACAAGAAAGTTGCAGCCAAACCACTCTTTTGCGGCGTTTCCCAAATAGGAAGGAAATAAGGTAAGGAACGTTCTGGGAAGGCAGTAGTATCTAGAGACAAGACTTGTTTACCCGTTAACGTCCTTTCTACCTTGCTATTTTCCCTTCGAAGACGCTGGAAAAGACGTGATAGGTGGGAGACTGCCCGCTAGGACAGAATAGCAGCAATGGACAGCATGAAATACTCGTTTCCCGTCTATGAGTCGTCGGAAAGTTTCGATGCCATGGTGCGCGATTTCGATCAAGTCATGCGGTCCAGCATACGTGCGCCGTACACTTACGACCAACTAAGAAGAGTACCGGTAGTAAACACTATTGATCATTTGGTGCAGTCTTTGAGGAAATCTTCACATTCGGGAATGGTAGCAGCGCTGCTGGTGCTCGGAATGGAGTACAGCCAAATCCACGATGATCGTGGGGTGTTTCAGACACGTGCTAGTGCAACAGAATTGATAGCATCTAAGTATATATCGTCGATGCACACTCATGATGTCATTGAGGCTTTGACATATGAGTTGGACGATCAAATACTGAACCAATCAGATTCTGATGCAGAGTCAGAGAATCCTTTACTTCAGGCGGTTCAAACGATAAGCGGTGATTTCCAGCCTGAAAATAGAAACCATGCCGACAGAGAGCCTCAGTACTGGTATGAAGAAACAGGAGCAGGGCTGTGTGCTCTGGAAATTGCTGTTATGAAACCTGCTCAGAAATTCCTAATTACGCCTGCAGTTAAGCGCGTTATTGATGACATCTGGAAAGGTGACATAGTTTTCTGGTCTTCAATCTCAACGGGTGCAAGAAAACATGCAGTGCGTTACCATAGAGGACAAACTGATATTTTTGCGCGGCTTAGAGTACCGCGCTATCGTACTGCAATTATATTCATCAATTATATGATTCTCCTTGGTCTCTACCTTGCAGCGTTGAGCTTTGACCATGGTCTGTGGTGGCTGGAAACACTTTTAAACTTGTGGTTTCTTGGTTTTGTGTACGAAGAATTATCACAGTTCTATGAATCAGGTTCCATAGTTGTATACTTTCGAGATTTCTGGAGCATAATCGATCTCGTCATAGGTGCCATATTCTTGACCTTTCTCGTCCTGCGCATCGCCGGTGCCTTAATGCATAGCGATAAATACCACCATATGGCACAAGAAGTGCTCTCTTTAGAGGCATTCATTCTCGTCCCTAGAGCATTTTCTGTTGCATCCATATACCCTTATTACGGAACGTTACTTCCGTGTGTGCGAGCAATGATGTATGATCTCATTCAGTTTGTTCCACTAATTTGCGTTTGTTTCTTCGGGTTCCTTGTGACATTCTGTTCGTTAGGGAAAGACGTTTACAGCATTCAGAGTATGAGTGGATTGCTTATTCGTGTCTTCTTTGGATCAGCAGGCACCGGCCTTGATGCCGCTCCCGTCATCAACGACGTACTAGGAACGCCTCTCATGCTATTTTTCATTGCGTTAACTAACTTAGTACTTGTCACTTTCATTATATCCATCCTGTCACAGAGATATATGGTAATGATCGGAAATCAGCGTGAGGAATACGAGCTAATGTTTGCATCTCATGTTCTAGACACTATTACGACATCAGACAAGGTGACATATTTCTATCCACCGTTAAATATCGTGTCGTTTTTATTCCGTCCATTGCGATACACTATGTCTGCAGAACACTATCAGCATTTCCGCATAGTATTATTGAAGATCACACACTTCCCTTGGGTATCCTGTATCTGGCTGTTTGAATACTTTAGACCGAGAAAACGTTCTCTGTCCTATAACTCGGCTTTACCTTTTCCAGGGGAAGAAACCGAAGAAACTAACCCTCTTGATGCGCGTCTTTCGACTATGGAAGACGAACTCAAAGCACTCAGACAACTCCTTCAAGAAGTTCTGGAAGAGAAGTCTATGACGGCGCATAATTAGAAATAACTAGAAGTAACTAAAACTGATCGGTGCATAATTTTCAGATGTAGTCCTGGTCATTGCCACCAAACGGATTAGGAGGATCCCATCTTACAGAACCAGGACCTGTACCGGAACCAGAAGGTCTATTACCAGGGAAAGACGGATGCATTCCGCGTCCAGGGCGAAGATTGGGCATACCAGGCTGCATAGGAGGATTCGGCCCGAGTCCAGGCGGATACAGATCATCAGCTCCATAATTTCTGAAATCAGGCACACCTCTTACTGTAGGTGGTTCCTCATTGTTAAATGAGGGAGGCGGAAGTTCATCGCCATAATTCCGACGGTGATCAGCTGGTAACGGTCTGTTAGTTGAAGTACCATTATCGCTTATATTTGCCTCCAACGATATTGGTTGCGTGACGCGCTGTGAGGTCTCAACATTCCGTGCCCTTGGTTGATCGTATGATGCGTGCAAAGAATTTTCAAAAAGCAGAATGGAAGACCGAATCGCATCACTGATCTGCGAAGAGTTCATAGAAGGCGTTAGCTCAATGGGATAGGTTATAGTGGCTCTAGGGTCTTCAGGAATCAAAGTAATAAAAAGCCATCCAGATTTGCAAAAAGTATTAACATCAATAACTCTATCTCCCTTTTTATAGGTTAAACTGGACGTCTTACTATAATCACAGGCCTTGAATGCTTCATCAATGGATTCTTCATACATGGTGTCGAAAGTCTAAGAGAGGTTCGGTGAAGTGCAGCAGCAGTGTCGCCGAGAGCGAACCGGCGCACGCACGCACCGCGCACGAACCCGCCGACCCGCCACCACGGCCCCCCGCGCGAGGCCGCTGCGATAGCGAGCTGCAAGTGCGACAGAGTGATGGCGGGATAGCGGGATAGAGCTGCAAGTGCGACAGGTGGTGTGCGGTGGGCGCGAGGTGTGGTGACGAGGACTAGGGGCGTGTAGAGATGGTGATGTATAATGACTAACGATGTATAACGAATATTGATATATAATGACTGACGATGTATAATGACTAATCGTGTCTATAGTATGAAATACTAAGGCACAATCAGCTGCTTGTGGGGTGATATGTAGAAACACCGACGTGCAGCGATCAGGGTGTATAGAGTTTGACGAGTAAATACGCTACAATC